>NW_004624748.1:32372446-32389327 GCF_000247695.1 Heterocephalus glaber | reverse complement strand
AAATAGGACACACATGTGTAAATACTGAATAGTTTCTCTGGTGTGAGAAACTGAAAGTGTAAATAAGGATGAAATGTATAATAGGTAATGTGTATAGCTGTTTTTTAGGTAGGACTTTGGCTGGGGCCTGTGGGTTCATGCTTCTTGTGTCTGGACAGGGCCCTGGCTGGGACCTGCTTGAACTGGTCAACTCTAGTCCAGGAGGGCTTCTTGCTAGGATCAGGGCATACTTACCAATGGAATCTTGGCAGACCTCTGGCTGCTGCTTTTGTGCCTGTGCAGTTCTTTTCAGGGCGGGGCCCTGGCTGAGATTACTCCCTCATCCCCATAGCTCCGATTCACATGGGCTTCTCCTTATTTGAATTTCTGACATTGTCAAGTTTCCCTGAAGCTGCTAATCTGGGAGCTATGTTTTGAAAACAGTGATATAGAATTGTAAACTACAAGTTTGCCAAATTAGATAGGTACCAGGATATGAACCTATTTGACATGGTGAACAAAAGAAAGCAAAGCAAAGCAAAACAAAACAAAACAAACAAAAGAAAACAAAATCATGTCTCTTCTCCTTATCACTTATTTATTGCCTAGGAGATTCAGAGCCTGACTGGCAAGATTTTGAGGAAAGCTACACCTACCTGATAGTGATGGCACTTAAAATTAAACTTTAAGTGAGAAACAAAGACTTTTTACACATGTAGGCAATAATATCATTAATGTAACTTTGTCTTTTGTAAATAATGCTTTTATCCATAGGTGAAAATGATGTCATAATTTTCATTGATATGTTGGACAGTAACTATGTATTTCTAAGACTAATGAAAAATCTAGACAAGTAAGTTAGTAAGAAAACATGACTAGATATTTAAAGAGTCTAAACAGTTCAAAGGAAAAATACCAAGCCCATGATTCAGAATGTCACTCTAGAACATAAATATATTTGAAGATATCAGAGAGAAATTACAAATATATATACAAATTCTTACATTTTTTTTTATAAAGACCAGTGTGAGATCTGACTATCTGAAAAAATTTTTTGGAAATACTAAAAAATTAAACAACAAAACAATTTATAAAATGTAACTGGAGGAAACCAAAATAAAGTAGAGTATTTTAGGTAAAATGGCTCTTCTTTCCCAACTGCCAAAACTACACAAACCTTGATATATCTGCAGGTTTTGAATCTGAATGCTTAGAATCTTCTCACTTGCATGGATTGTTTGGTTTGGTTTTTTTGTTTGTTTGCTTGTTTTTAAAAAAGCCTCACTATGCAGCTCAGTCTGCCCTCAAACTCATTCAATCCTCTTATCTCAGCCTCCCAAGTGCTGGGATTACAGGCATGCACCACTATGCCCAGTTTTCAATTGCTCATTTAGCAAGTCCACCCAGTACTTCTTTTCAAACACATACAGGATTTAATCACTCTACTCTCACACCTACTTATACCAGGAGCCAGAAACTAATTTTTCAACTGGCCTTAGTACACTTACTTAATGTCTCTTTGCTTTTCCCCAATCCTCATGCAACTCAGATCACATCATTGCTCTATTCAAAATTCTTCAATGGCTTCTTTTCCCATGTAGAATTATTTTTTTGCATTAAATATATCTATCAAATTTCTGACTATAATAACTGAATATATATCGTACAGCAACAAAGAGAAAATTCTAGAAACTTATTGACAGACAGAATAGGTTGCCTAACAAAATAAGAACCAGACTGTAATTTCTGTAAAAAGGAAATTTAAAGTACAGGTCAAAATGTTTATGGTCTTATAATAGAAACAACTGTGATTCTAGAAAACTAAATACATTTGTGAAGGGAAAAAGAAAGCGAGGAAATTCTTTACTTGTGATGAAGTACATTAGCTTCTTCCATTGAACTGTATTCAATTTGTGCCTGGATCCATGGCTATTCATTTCTAAGACACTTTCCAACCACTCTCTGTTTAACTGAGGCCGCCTGCCTAAGTTCTTAACTGTGAGACAGGAACTGACATGATATGTGCTAGGTCTCTGGCCAAAGACATTTGGATGTGTCTTGTTTGCCACATTCTTTTCCTCTTGCATTTTCCTTTTGAAAGCAATCAACATCCAGGGAGAGAATTTAGCTCAGTGGCACGGAGCCTTCCACACAAGTGCAAGGTCCTCAGTTCGATCCCCAGTACTGGGAAAAAAAAATCAATGTCCAGTTGTATTTCAAGGAACATGAGTGCCTAGCAACCTGGAAGAAGAAAAATGCCCTATATACTGCACCATTCATATCAAAGCAGCAAAGAACTCTTTTCCCAAATGAAGAATTTTTTTAGTTTAAGTGGTTATATCAAGTGCTGGGCAATAGTAAAGAACCACAGACATAAGTGTGTATCTAGGTATATTTCTAAACTGTAAGATGAAGTAATACTTCATTTTTAACTAGTGAATGTTGAAAGCCTTTTTAATGATAAAATATAGTTTTCATTCAAAACAAAACACCACCTATCTGCCTTTTCTTTTTCTTTCTTGTACCAGGGATTGAACTCGGGTCATTGTGCTTGCAAGGCAGGTAGTGGAATCCTGAGCTAAATCCCTGGCTCCTCTGTCTTTCCTTTATAGAGATTAATCAAATATTTCATGGGAAAGTAGAATAACTTTCATCTTTTAATATACTTCTCTAATGTCCTATAATGATGTATTTACTTTTTATGTTTTTAGAAATAAAAATGTTAACTGTAGAAGAATCCAAGTAATCTACAATACTAATACAGGGTTCCTGTAAAAAATGCAGCTGATCTGGCCATTATAAACAAGAAAAACACCAAATCATTAATAATATTTTAGAATATTTTCAGGCTTTGAAGACTTTAAATAGACTGTTCTCTCACTAACCTCAAATGATTTTTTCTTCTTTCTCCATATAAATATAAATAAACAATAAGCAATAGGCACAATGAAAATGTTTTACTTTACTAAGCTCAAAAAAATCACTTTGTTCTTCTGATAGATTCTAATTAGGATATGAATATATATGTATATATTATAATATTTATCATATATATGACATGAAATTTAAAAATTATCATAGCTCATATATGAAATTATTAGAGAACTCATAGAAAAATGAGTCATCTAGTTATTACTGGAAGTTGATGTATGGCAGAGTGTTGAAATTGTGATAATGTTCAAAGAATATAAAATTTCAGTTAGACAAGAAAAATAAGTCCAAAATACCTATTATATAACATTGTGACTGTAGTTATTAACAATATATTACATATATGAAAATAACTATGACTGGAGATGTCGTGTCTTTACCAGGTGAAGCATGTTAATTAGCTTGATTTGATTATGCCACAATGTATGCATATTTTAAAGCATTATGCTGTAAATTAAAAATATATACAACTTTTGTAGTTAAAATAAATTCTGAGAAAGTCAAATGTCATTCCTTTCATAGACTTCTTTACATACTTCATCATAATCTATGGTGCATATTTTAGGATAATATAACTAAATATTATCTTCTTTCTGTATACTGTGAAAGCAAAGAATGTATCCTATGGTAATGTTTAATAAAAAAAATCCTGTTTTTAATTATATTGATTATGGATACCTTAAGTTCTCAACATGACTTTCTCATTTACCCTAAAACCAAGTCAAAACAAATAGGGTACAAGTCAGTGGGAAATGTAAATTTTTATCTTTGAGCTCAAGACAGAAATTTTACAAGGACAGGAAAAGAGGGGTCTAGCCTAACCACAGTTTATATAAAATGGCTTATGAGATTTTGTTAACTCCACAGCATGAGTCAACAATGTAAAATGGCTGCCAAAATAAGCAATAAGCACAATGAAAATGTTTTACTTTGCCGGGCTCAATAACATTATTTTGCTGTCCTGATGGTCTCTAATTAGGATAATTAAGAACTAAAGTGCCAACATTGGCCCCATCTGCTAATTTCCTGATTGATTATGGATGCTATCCCCTCTACATTTTGTTGCTCTGCATTCTGCCACTGTCATTTTTTATATCACCTATAAAGACCTGTTATTCATTCTTAGCTATTTTAATGCATTTATTGGGCATTTTTGTTTCAGTCTCCATATGGATGATGATAAAATATGCTGTTGTAGGAATTAGCAAGGCATGGTAGGAATTTTGTTTTAATATCAGAAGTTTGCAGTCAAACAGTAGCTGTAATATTTTCTGATCAACATCAAACAGTATAATAGGTAAGAATTTATGATTAAAACATGCTATAAGATTATTTAAACATGGTTTAATGGAAAAGTAAATATTGAAAAATTGAGGAAAAATTATATATTGAAAGGCAGTTGAAAGAACTGTTCCTAAATATGGTGTTTAGGCCATAGAAAATCCATGTACATATGTGTTTCAAAAGCAATAATATCAAACTGACTAGTTATTTATTATACTGATTTCACAATGCCATTTAATTAATATTCTATAGTTTTAAATTTTACTCTAGTATTAAGATAAGATGATAGATGATATTTTCCAATAATCTTGATTGTGACATGACACCTAAGTTAGAAAATAAATTACACCTGGGACACCTGGATTACTCTTTCTATATGAATCAACTTACATACTCCCCTTTACTTGGTGTTATCTTAGGATTTAAAATAAAAACATAGATCTAGCCTTTCTTCATTTACACAAAGGTGAATTTCACATCACTTTATAGCCTGCTGTATTTCAATGTAGTTAAATATAAAAATACTACAGATAAATTAAAATAGTAGAAAGATAAACATGAAAACACATACCCTTTATTTTTTCTACTCCAAACTATAAACAATACAGATACATAGAAGCAACCACATATCCTTAACTCCAACCTCAAAAACTTCTTTCCATGCAAACATACCTCACTAGCAACTACAAAATAGATTATTACACGGAACTAAGAAAAAGTAAAAATATGAAGTACTCATCACTCAAATTTGTTTTCATAGTGCTTTGAATAATAAGCTGTCTCCTGAAATATATTGATCTTACCTCTATAACAAGTAAATAACCACAGCAAAATAATCTACCAAATCTTGAGTCTTCATCTGTTCATGCTGTTGTAACAAAATACCATGGTCTGGGTAATTTACAAAGAACACAATTTTATTGTCTCACAATTCTTGTGGCTGGGAAGTCCAATACCAAGACACTGGTGGGTTCAGTTGTTTTGTGAGGGATGTTCTCTGCTTTCAAGATGGTAATTCCACAGAGGAGAAACTCTGTGTCTTCACACAGCCAAAGGAAGAAGACCAAGCCAAGCTAAATTTTGATTTTTACAAGAGTTTTGATCTCATTCATGAAGGAGGAATTCGTGGGGTCTCATCATCTCTTAAAAACCCCACCTCTTAATGCAACCATACCCACCATTAAGAATTTCAGTGTCTGAATTTTGGAGATGATGCATCCAAACTGTAGCATTCTAAATGCAATGACTAATCATTAATATGTAGTTCACTCAAAGATTGTCAATTTCATAATAAAATACTCTTCCAAATAGTTTATTCACCTACTTTTAGATAATTGAATTGAAATGCAAAATATTCTCTTTCTACATATAGGGAATGGAAAGAACCAAGAGTTATTTGTTAAAATCTTCTAAACTTTGGCTTTTTAAATCTGACCTCCAATCGGCGTCTTGCCCAATAATTAGGGCTTTTTCAAGTTTGTGGTCCTTGAGCAGAATGAATCAAATTCTTTCTTCACAATTATTTTACCTCTGGGTTAAAAAAAATCCTAGTGAAAATATCTTTAAAATATCTTTCACTGAAAGATGAAACAATATGGGTCTCCAACATGGAAGAAGACATATGATTCAGAGCTTTCTAGGTCTTCCTGCTGTTCTCAAATCTTGATTCTTTGGCCTTCAATCAAATATTTTTCTGCTTTCAGAACACAGAAAATGTACCTTAGCATTTCTGTAGATCTTTAACTTTAAAATTGTCAACTTCAATATTTATTCTAGAAAGCTGAAAGTTTGGAACTTGACCCAGCCTCGCTTTCACTTAAACTCCTGCCCTTGTTTTAGAAAATCCAAACATTTTGGATAATTGATCAGTATCCTAAGACATACTAATTTTCTTGGATTCATTATAATGTTATTTATGCTCATTACAAATATAATAACCTTGTCATTGTTCATATTTTTGACCTTGTTAATATCCAGGTTTTCCATTTTTGAATTTCTAAATTGTAATCAACCAATTTATAATTATATGATTTCTTTCTTCTCTTACATATAATCAAAATTCTATTTCCATTTTTATAAGTTTTTCTACTACACAATTTATCAGCACTTTTTGGATTCATCAGTCCTTTTTGGACAAACCTACATTCTGTTCTTGATATTACTGTATCATTATTGGCATTTTCAGTGTATTTGCTATCATTACTTTGTGAGAAACTCAATAAATCAGTAAATCTAAATCAATTGTGTGATTTTTTTCTTGCTGTAATTGGTACACTGAGTTGCTTGGGTATTCCAAGAAAAAAATGAACTAATCAAAAGATTAATGTAACTATGAATTAATTGTATCTTTGCTGTTGTAGGCACTCACTGTTACCTTCATTCACTGACTAGCATTTATGTGCCAATTCTATCTACTCATTACTTACCCTAAACATGCTATCTTTCCCTAATGCTTTTTCTTAATTCCTGTTGTCTTTCCAATCAGCAGATTTTCTTTATGCTTTATCATGAAGGAGAATAACTCTCTTAACATTCTTTATCCTCGAATTTCAGTCAAATGTCAATCTCAAATGAGAGTGGAAGGAATTTCAATTCCTGCCTGTGCTTCAATTTCTGCATGTTAATATAACCTGAGCCTATAAAAAATTTTGTTTGTTTTCATTGTGTAAAGTGATATCTTCCCACTTTCCTTAATCTGCATTGAGAGGATGTGCAACCTCCCTTCATACCTTCAAAAATAATGACAGAAAAATGGAAAAATTTCTCAAAAAAATTTTAGTTGTCTTGAACTTTTTAAAAAAGCATAAAAAATGAGAAGCACTTATTTGAGAAGAAAATACTGAACCTTGTGTAAGGATAGTGAGAATCCATGCTTTTTTTTTTTTTTTCTTGCACTGATACCACCCTGTATATTCAATCTCCAACAGATGTAATTGGTGCACAGCAAGCCATGAAAATTACCATTTTCATTTCCGGAAAGCACTAATTTGATTTAGGGCAGAGAATGAAAAATTTCCATGACCAAGATCACTGTTGAAAATAATATTGATCATAATGGCAATAAATCATGAAAGGCCAATCCTGAAGCTACCAGGAGTTTTGATACTAATTGAATCAAGAAATAGGCACGCTAGAAGTTTATGGAGAGAAACTGAGAAGTGAGACGGCCATAGTGGCCTTGATAAACTACTACATATTGCAGGTGGCCTCAGAGGGAATTCATTTGCATGTAAAATGATGCATGTAGGAGGGGAGACCAGACAGGTCCCTATATATCCACGTGTCCCTGGATGAATGTGATGTAATGTGGTGTTTCATAGAAGATATGATGAAACACAGCAAAAGGTAAAAACTGAGGTACATTTGAAAACTGTCTAAGATTTCAATGTATAGTCTAATACTTACATAAAATATAGCAAGGAATGGAAATCTTAGTGAATCTAGGTGTCCAAGTACAGTGCATGACCAATTATTGACTATAAAATTATGATAACCCACATGTGACAACAGGATCTTTACCCTAGTGAAAACAATAAGTAGAAGAATAGATACACTAAAAAGGTACATCATCAGATATATCTTACAGAAGAAGTTGTCTCTAGAGATTAGCCCAGATAAGTAAAATAAATATAAACACACAACAACCCTGTACAGATTCATTAAGAGTTAGTGAAGGGTTCACCGTTTCTAAATGTATAAAATATGTTCAATAAAATGTTATGCACCATGAAAATTCAGGAGCATGTGACACACATACAAGAAAAAAAAATATATTGTGAGTCCAGAAGTTGGATTTCACAAAGATCTCAAAGCAGCTACTATAAATATATTTAAAAATCTAAGTGAAACATTTTTCATGTATAAATAATTAAATAGAAGTATGACATAATCAATGATTAACAAAAAAGTGATATAGATTATGGAGAGGAATCCACTGGAAATTCTAGTATTGAAAAGTACAAACACTGGAATGTAAAAATTCACTAAAAATACCCAAAATGAAGACATAAATTATAGAAGTTACTAATGAAAGAAGATAATCATTATTAAGAAATGAAAATTATTGTAAGGTAATAACATGAACAATTTTTGCCTACAAATTCATCAATTTAAATGGGACTAGAATTATTATAAACAAATTACCAAAACTTGCTCAAAAAGAAATATAAAATCTACATATACAGTATTTATAACAATTGAAGAAATTAAATAGTAAATAAAAATCTTTCTCATGTCTATCCTATTTATTTCACTTAAGATTATCACCTCAATGTGCATCCATTTAGCTATAAATGTTTCTAATTTCTCATTTTTTAATGTCTGAGTAGTATTCCATTTTATTAAAAAAAAATCACATTTTCTTTATCCAGTCACCAGTTGATGGGCAATTCAACACTCTCCAAGTTTTAATGATTACAAACTGTGCTGCTATGAAGATGGGTGCACATATATTGCTGTGGTATGATTCTTTTAATTCTTTTGGGAAGATACCCAGTAGGGGAATAGCTGGGTCAAATGACAGATGTGTAAATACCAAATAGTTTCTCTGGTGTTAGAAACTGAAAGTGTAAATAAGGATTAAAAGGCATAATAGATACTGTGAAATAGGAAGAAAAGGTCCAAAGGGGAAGGGGAAGTGGAAGGGATTGGGGAAAGGAAAGAAGGGAATAGAATTAATATGAGAAAATAAAAAAAATTAAAACTGTCTTTGTAAATAGGTATGGGTGGAGGGGTTGAAGGAAGAGTAGGGAATGGGGAAAAAATAAGGACCAAGACAGATTATGTAAAGGTGCAAATTTCCAATGACGAATGTCATTATATTGCATTCTTAAAATGTATCAATAAAATTAATTTTAAAAAAATCTTTCTCATATAAAATTTGAATTTTTATTAATCAAGCTCCTTTATTAATAATTTATATTCTGTAAATTTCATCAAAATATAAATGCTAAATAATATCATTCATACTCTTCCAGAAGAGAGAATGTTTCTCAAATTACTGTGACACTGAGGCAATTATGTAGATGTTGAAGCTAAAGAAAGCCATCCCAAGGGAGAAAAACAAGAGGTGTACATAGCACTATCTTTTGTGAACGGACACAAAAATCTTCTACAGTGTTAGCACAGCAAAACCGGGAATGTATAGAAAGGATTATATATTATAATCTAGTATAATTTATTTCAGGAATAAAAGACTGGTTGAACATTTGTGGACCAGTTAATATAATGCGTCAAATGTTAGGGATCAGATCTAGAATGTCCCTTAAGTCTGCTGTGTTTAGAAGCAGAGCTTTTGGAAAGTGATTGGGTCAAGGGCACAGTGGTCATCAGGGGACTGATTTATTGATGAGTTCATAGCTTAATATGCTGTTAGGAATTGAAGCCTGTTTACAAGAGATATCTTACAAGGAGCATTATTTTGGAGGTTATATTCCTCTCCACAGCTCCTTCATTCTTTGCTTCCCAGTGGCCAATGAGGTTAGCTACTTCCTCCTCCATGTCCTTCCATCATGCAGTTTCTACCTTGAACTGAATTGTTCAAAACCAGGAGCAAGATTAAAACTTTCCTCCTTTAAATTGTGGACGTTGGGTATGAGAAAGCCAGTTAATACAAAAAATTGGTCCAGAGAAAGTGGAGTTATTGCTATGATTGTACCTGACCACGTGATTTAGAAGCATTTGGAATTGGTTCACTGGAGGAGTTTGGAAAGGTTTATAGATGCCAGCTAGACAAGTCTTAGATTGTTGTAGGAAGAGTTTGATAGTCAATATTGGTGGGAATTCAGAAGACCATAATGCTGATAATAATATAGACAGTAAGGGCAAGGCACATGAGGTTTCACTTGGGAACAAGGAATTTAATACCAGTCTTTGTCAGTGCTCCTACACTGACTCAGTCTTTCTTATAAGCACCCAGGAAAAATTTTGCAGAAGTTGGCTTCTAAGAATAAATTCACCTTGCATCATATTACAGTCTACTGAGGTTTTTAAACTACATTTAATGTTAAGTTTTTCCTTCTTTCCCCAGTCTATTTCAGTTTCTTGGTCTTCTAATTTTGTAAAAGTCAAAGCAGTAATTGTTGGCTGTTCTTTAGGAGATATACATCGAAAATATATAAATGAAATATATATATATTAGATTAATATATCTAATCTATAGTCTAATATATATTAGATTTCTTTGTTATCTGATTAATTCAGTTTTATACTGGAAGAAAAAATTCTCTCATGACTTTGTGCATCCTATGAGAGACATGTTTCATTCATTTCTTTTCTGTTAGTAACTGTTTTCTTCCTTCTACTTAACTTGGGGTTAATAACTTATAATTCTCTAGATTTGTAAGAGGTAAATTTATAATGCTGACTTTATATGTTTTTCCCAGTAAAGTCATAGTGCGCGCGCACACACACACACACACACACACACACACACACATACAGAGTGGAATTAGTTCAAGTGATTATAGAAACTAAGTTCCACAATATGCTATCGGCAAGCTGAAGACTCAAGGAATTTGGTTGTGTGATTCAGTTCAAGTCTGAAGTCTGCAGAATCAGGACAGCCATTGGTGTAAGGACCAGAAAAAATACAGCAAGATGTTTCAGCTCAAACACTAAAAATTAAAGAGAGAGGGGAGAAAATCCCTTTATTTTCATCAAGATTGGATAGTTCTCATCCATGTAGAACAGGATGATCACCTTTGCTCACACTAATTTGAATGCTGATATCTTCTGAAAATATTCTCACAGATACATCAGAAATTATATTTTCAAGGTAAGTCCTGACCTAGTCAGGATGACACATAAAAATAGTTACATTTAGCCAGGCATGGTGGTACCCTCCTGTAATCTCAGCATTCCAGGGGGCTAAAGAAGAAGGATTTGAAGTTTGAATTTAGGCTGGGAAATTTAGCAACTTCATGAGATCTTTACTCAGAATAGGAGGAGAAGAAAAAGGAGAAGGAGAAGTACAGGGAGAGAAAAAGAGGAAGAGGAAAAAGGAGGAGGAGGAAGACAAGGGGGGGGGAGGAAGAGGAGGAGGGAGAGGGGTCTTGGATTTGTTCCTCAGAAACAAACTCTACTATTCCAGCCTTTTCTTTATAACTTTATTTAATCATTATTTTAGCTACATTCTGCTTTTTGAAATGCTGTGCTTTTGCAATAATTGGCTATTATTTTCTTTCTTTTTTTTTTTTTTTGGTCAGGTTTATTTTCAGCTCATGTTCCTCACCTTTCTGTCACCAGAACAAATACCTGAGATAATTAATTTATAAGAAGAAAAAGGTTATTTTGGGTCATTTTTAGATGTTTCAGCCTCACTGCTCTGGTCCTGTTGTCACACACCATCGTGGGAGCATGGGGCAGAGATCTCTGCTACTTCATGTTAAGGAATTGAAGGAAACAGAGGAAGGGTCAAGAATCCTGCAATCCCCTTCAATGGCAAGCCCCCATGACCTCCCACTAGACCCCACTTCTTAAAGGTGCCACCACCTCCCAATAGTGCCAAACTAGGACCAAGCCTTTAACATTCAAAATAGAGCTGCCCTATTTTTCTCATTTCTGTTCAAAGACATATGTCTGATCTTTGGTCCTAAAGTTTTCTAGGGTTCCATTGTCAAATAATCTTTCTTTTTGCCAAGTTTCCTCTAGAAACCCAGTAAGTTATGCTTCTTTCTACCTTTACATCAACTACTCTTCCATGTAGTCTTCATCAGCTGATAGTCTTTCTCTCTTTTATATAATAACTTGGGTTTGTATGTTTTAACTTCTTAGCTATCATTACATAGACGTCTCAAGAGCGAAATAATAAAGAAGTATATCAACTATTTATAATGAAAAATAGGCACAATAATCTTTTTGCAAGGTTCAAAGTCATTATAAGATTGCAGTCAAAGCCAGGCATGATAGCATAAGCCTGTATTCCTACTCAGGAAACTGAGGCAGAAGGATGGTGAGTTTGGGAGTGCTGGGATATATCTTGGTTGATTCAATCCCCAGTAGCACAAAAAAAACCCCCAAAAACTGCAGCCAAACAAAAGATAAATATTTTGCCATAAGGTTAAAGAGCAATAGTCTATGTGAAATCAACATATATGCTTAATTATTAATTCCAGCTTACCACCTGCTATTATATAATTTTGGGCAAATTATTTGATCTCTCAGAAGCTCAGTTTCTTCTTCTCTAAATGTGATGAATAACTTCAGTGTTATGAGCACATGCAATGTGTTCACAAAATGTAAGTTCCGTTTTTACTTTGAAATGAATAAGCAAAAGGTAGTAGATGATGGTGGATGTTCACTAAGACTGGTCCTTTTTTGATATAAGCAAAACTGAAGGGTAAGTTGGTAACCTTTTTAATTAGTGACATCTTATTCATTAGGAGGATCTATTGCAAAGAAAAAAGTGTTTCTTTTTGATGGGTTTTAGTTTAGTTGTTGTCTAGTTAAGTCTTGTCTTTTAAAACCATATTGTTTCCTTTTTTTTCCCCTAAACATTTTCTCCTTTGTTTTTTTCTGTTCATAAGCCTTACTTGTTTGAAAAGAAGGTAGGTGAAACTTGTCAGCCAGGGTTCCATCAGCAAGCCAGCATTACTTCAGCCAGCTCCACGAAGGGATTTTGGTAAAGAACTTCTTTCCAGCACAGTGGTCAGGTGTGCCTTTATTGCACAGATTCTCTTCACTTTCCCAATGGGCTTCAGTTTTCATCAGGGAGCCTGAGAGAGGCCCTCTCTCTGTTGCTCACTTCTGCTCTCACCTTCTGCTCACTGATTGCCTGGAGGCGGGGGGTGGGTGGGGTGGAGCCTGCTCCACGAGGCTGGCTCTTATTTTCTGATATACCTTATTTTTTCCTTTAATTCATAGATAATTTAGAAACACATTGCTAAATTTTTTAATTTTATCATTTAAGATCACTATGATTCTTGAAGTTTTTGAAATATGACTCATTTATGTTCAAATTTGTGGTCTATCATTATTACGGTTTAGATCTAAAATGTTTCCCAAAAGTCTTGTATTCAGAGGAAATGCTTTTGGCAGGTGATTGGAATAAAGGGACTCCACACTCACCAATGGATTAGTCCATTGAATGGTCATAACTAATTGTGGTGTTTGTAGGTTGGACATGGTCTGAAAATGTGGATCATTGTAGGGATTCAAGGGTGTCTTGTCCCTGGCACCTCCTCTCTTTATGGCCACCATTTGGTTTTCTTCCTTCATGCTACTTCTGTGTTCAACCCAGCAGTTCATAAATAGAATCTACTAAAATTGTGAGCCCAAATAAATCTCTCCTTTAAATTGTGGGTGTTGGGTAGATATATTTTCCCAGAAGCAGGAAAGTGACTAATACATGAGCTTGTGAAAATAATCTATAGTGACTGGATAATTTATTTTATAAATATCAAGTAGGAATGGTTGGCTGATAATGTTGCTCTCCTCTACTAGATCCTTACTGATTTGTTCTAGTTCTTCTAGCAATTACTGAGAATGGTAAAATCTCATGTCATGATTGTATACTTACCTATTTTTGCTTTTAGTTTTCCCAATACTTAATAATGTTTAGAATTTCTCAATATCTACATTTAGGGTTTTATATTTTTGTAATATAGTGACCATTTTATATTATATTAAAATATATTTTCTATCTTTTTAAATACTCTTTGACATGATTTCCATTTGGCTTTCTCTGAGTGTGCTCATTTTCTGCTTATCTTATTATTTTTCTTTCCTTATCATTTGACATAATGTATCTATATCTGAAGCGTGTGCTTTGTAAACTGTTGCTTGCATTTTAAATCTGAAGTAACATCCTCTGTCCATTAATCGAGGTGTCTAGTCCCTTTACACTTAATATTAACATTGATATGTTCTGGTTTAATCTCGCCTTGTTGGCATTTTTCCAGCTAATATGTGTTTCTCTGGTCCTATAATACTCTTTGAGATGTTTTTACTTTAACTATTTGATTTTAATTCCTCTACAGACTTTTGACTATGCTTTTTAAAAATTATTTTTCTTTGTTACATAAATTCCAGTATGCATTTTATCAGTCTATCTAGAGATAATATTACTCTATTTCATGCCATTTAAAAATATTACAGCAGCATCAATTCTAATTTACTAACCTCCCTCCTTTACATTTTTTCATATAATTTACTTTCCAATGCATTACAAAATCTACAATACACTTATTATTTTTAATGAGTAGTTATCTTTTAATTTTTTTAAAAAAGATAAAAGATCTCTCTTTATATGCCCTAATATTTAGTATTTTTGTTACTATTTACTATTTTCTTTTGATTATTTTCTCTTTTAAATAATTTCTCTTGAGTCTTCTTCAGCTTCTTAAAGAATAGCCTTCTATTGCATTTCTTTTAGAGAGTGTTTTCTGGTGCTCAGTGATTTGCTTACTGAATACTTTTATTTCAAGCACTTTTGAAAATAATTTCTGCTCTATGTGGAATTGTCCATACAGTTTTTATTTTATTTTCAAAATTTTAATGATATTTGTTTTATTGTATTGGTGATCTCCTTATTCCCATGAGATATCAGGTATTTATACTGCTAGAGTTTGTTAAGCTGTAGATATTTAACTTGATTTTTTCATTACGTTTGTGTACTTTTTGGACATTATTTCTTCAAATGTGTTCAAAAACCATCATCTCTTTCTTTTCTATTTGGGTCTTCAATTAGTATATATAGATTGGTTGAAATTTTTCCAAAAATCACTGAAGCTTTCTTAATGACCTTTTTCCTCTATGTAGTTCAGGTTCATTAGCAACTTTTCCACTGTCTTCAAATCACTTGATAGTTTCTTCTTCTGCTTTGAGTCTGCAGTAAAGCTCACCCTTCAAATGTCTAATATAGACATATATAAATATATATTTAGTGTTGATTTCATATATTTTGATTTCTAGAATTTATTTTTGGTTTTTTTCTAGTAATTTTTATTTATTTGATAATATGTTTCTTTCTTTACTCATTATGACCACATTTTTTAAAAATCTTGAACTTGTTTACCATAGTTTTTTTAGTCTTTTTATAGTTTCCATATCTAGGCTTTTTTGAGGTCTGTTGATGATCTCAGTTCCTTTGATTATGGATCACATTTTTAACTACCTTGAGTAAAGTCAATTATTTTATATTATTTTGGTGTCACAGATTCAACTGTGCTTCTTGGGAATTGAAACATTATAATTCTAAGCCCCAGTTATTCAGAATGTGACCTCATTTGAAGCCAAGGTCTTTACAACAGTCATGCATTTAAAATGGTCTCACCAATACATCCTGAAATGAGTACAATAGTTTTCTTTCAAAAGAGAAAAATTTGGAGCCAGACACACTTAGAGCTCCATATAAACATGAATCACACTGCCATATATCAAAAAACTGACAGAAAGAAAGAGAGGCTTCAAAGACATTCTTAGCTCACAACCCTTAAAAGGAACCAATTATTTTGATTTTGGACTTTTAGCCTACAAAATTATGAGAGAGCAAAAAACCTGTGATACATTGTTAGTACTACAGTCTCCTAGTTTTTGGTCATTGTTACAGCAGTCTTAACAAACAGTGACAGCTGGATATTGTGACTATTTTATAGGAGTATGAATAATTTTAGCTAGTTTAAAAAAGTTATTGATTTTTGTTCTGGCAGTAAAATAGTAGATCATTTCATTATCATTGGTTTTTGACTGTTTTGTTTTGTAAGGAAGAATGCATTTCAATTCTGTTCTAACTGTAAGTGTACAGCCACTGATCTAGAGCGTAATTCTTATTTCTAATATTTAAAATTTCTGCTCAACTGATTGCTCTATACACTCTGCTTGGTTTTTGACCTACGGTTTCTCTTAATACTTATATCCTTTCTTATCTTTTCTAGGACTGTGCTCTTAAAAAAATTTGCTTTCTGCAGAGCTTCAGAGATAATCAGTTATATATGCAGAACCCTGACCTTGGCCAAAGACTCACAGGGACTCAATCTTTGACCAGATTAATGGGCTCTCTAATACTGGGAAGGAATTTTCCCTCAGACAAATTGACCCACAAATTTCAGTCTCTACGTCCTGCTGCTCCTGGCCCAGAGGTAGGGGCTTCTGAGTTGCTGTCCCACAGCTCCCAGACCAGAGGAAGGGGCTTGCTGGCCACCATCCCTCCCGACACTCCTGGCCCAGAGGAAAAAGCTTTTGGGCCACTGTCTGTCCTGCCACTCCCGGCCCCTGTCCAATCTCTCTAAGCTCACAGGAGGTGAGCTGTGCATGCCAACAGTACCCCCCTGCCCCGCCAGTTGAAATGAGAAGACATGTAAATAAGTCTCAAAACCAGACTTCCAGATCACCTACAGTAACCCCAAAGGGAAATGAGATGGAACACTGATACTCAACCACCTGGACCTACTTAACTGGCAACAAAAGGGGATCTGGAAAAAATGAAATCAGAAATAATTCCTCAGATAACAGGAGAGATTGTGCTTACAGTGCAAGACATGATTAATAAATCTAGAGAGGAGCTGAGGAACATGATGGAATTCCAACATAGTAAACAAATGGAATCCATAATACAGATGTGAATACATGTCCAGGAGATGAAAAACTCCTCTGAAAGTCTACACAGCAGAATGACCCAATGTGAGGACAGAATTTCAGATATAGAAGATAAGATTGCAATTAATGACCAGGAAAACAAAAACTGCTTCA
>NW_004624748.1:32332387-32358781 GCF_000247695.1 Heterocephalus glaber | reverse complement strand
GGTTGCTGTAGGTGATCTGGAAGTCTGGTTTTGAGACTTATTTACATGTTTTCTCATTTCGACTGGGGCGGGGGGCTATTAGTGCCTGCACGGATTACCTCCTCTGAGCTGGGTGAGGTGGGACAGGGGAAGGGAGCAGCTGTAGGGATGATAACCCAAATGCCCTTTCCTGTGGGCTCGGAGCAGATGGAGGGATGGTGGCTGGGAAGCCCCTTCCTCTGGACCAGGACCAGTGGAATGACGGCTCAGAAGCCCCTACTTCTGGGCTGGGAACAGTGGTACTCAGTACCTTGGTGTGGTGGTCTGGTCTCCTCTGCATCTTTGTAGTGTGGAATCAGGTGGCTGCCTGTCTGTAGCCGGGTGATTCAGTGTCCTCCACGTGACTCAGGACCTCAGTAGGGCGTGCACAGACCTGCCTGTCTGCAGCGGGCTGATTCAGTGTGTTCTGTGCCACTCAGGACCTCTGTAGGGCATGGGCAGACCTGCCGGTCTGCAGCGAGGAGGTGACCTAGGACCTCCCCATGACTACTGTCTTATATCAAGTTCTTATTGTGTTCTGCCTGGATTGTTTTAATGGGCATCTGGTTGAGTCTGTGGCTTTAGCTTTCTAGTTCTTCAAAATGTTTTCAGTGTAATGCTGTTTTCTCTAAGCACCCTCACTAAAATCTCTATGACTTTATGCAATAATTATTCAAGTCCATTGTGTTGTGCTGGTAGGGTGATGCTGTCACTGCCTCATCATGCAGTTATTGATGGAGGTCATCTAGTAGAGCCTCTGCATTTCCAACCTGTGGCTTTGCAATACTTTTGGACCTCAGGATCTTCTGTCAGAATGTCTACATGCACAAGCAGACTGCAACACAGAATGGAAGACTATGCATGCTTTATGGTCCATATGTGGAAATAGTGTATATTTCCTATGCATATAGCCCAGTATTATATGATTTGTTCACATATCACTATGAAGGGTAAAAAATATACTCTAGACTAGCTGTGTACCAGGATGAAAATGCTTTAAAGAAAAACTTACTGGTCTCTGCCATTACCCACCATTTTAGCAAGAGAAAACTCATTTTATCATTTTTCTACAGTTAGAACATAGTCAAACTATTTTCCAAGAGGGATGGCCACAGGTTTTTCCTAATTGCTGCATCTAGTTCAAAATCTATTATATTTAGATAATGTAGTTTTTAATTCTATTTTTGGCACCTGGTGTCAACCATTCTAGGAACTAAAAATAATCATTGTTCTCCCTTTCTCTCTTTATCACACACACACACACACACACACACACACACACACTCCCTTCAAAAAATAAAACACATTTGGAATATGTAACGTAGGAGATTCTCAAGTCATGATGTATAGTAATTTTGAAATTATTTTTGATGAATATCATTAAATCCCTTATACCAAAAATAAAGTGAACCCTTGATCTTATCCTGATTAGATTTTATGGGAAGATGATTGTATGTATTGTTTTATCTCACTCCATGTTCTTATATGGCTATTATTCACTGCACTGCGACTAAAATGCACATTGCAGGGCGTTCTTTGTAGTTGTCATCTGATGGACAGTAACATGGGCATTCTTTCTAAATTTTTGGTGTCTTACCAAAGAATTGGGCAAAGCACATACTAATGGTAACAAAAGTGTACATTTAGTGAAGGTGGAAAAGAAGTATGCTCTGTGGAGTATGAGAAGGCTAGCGAGAAGGCTCAGAGTGATCTGCAGCATAAGAGAAAGGTCTTTTATTTTTGGATAAGTCCCAATCCCTCTCAGGGCGTTGTCCTGGCAGCATCTGACAGATCATGCAGAGCCACATCCTCTGTGTTAACTGCACACATCCTTTCCCATAATTCACTCTGGTATAATTGAATCTATGAGATGCAACCCACATGGATGAGTAGATAATGAGTTTGGGGCCAAAGATTACTTCTGGACACTTGGAGGTATTTCTGATCCTGGGTCTGAGTTGGGGATTTCCCCAAGAGCTGATTTATAGGCTACTTCTTTGACTGTGGCTATTGTTTGAAAGTTAGAGAGGTGGGTCCCTAGGCAAGACAGGACCCTAAAGATTGATGGGAAAGTATTCCTTAGCCCATGATTGATAGCACTGTTTTATAGTGTTAAAGCATAGATAGCTTCTTGGCAGTGCACATTTGATATTAAAAAGTCAAAATGTTTTAGTGTAAGAATATAGTTGCATTGATAGTACACTTTCCTCAAATACTTTTGGGTTCTGATCTATCTGCTTCCAGCTAGTTCAAGGTCCAGAAAACATATCCAAAGTTATTTCCTAGATATAATTCTCAAAGCTGATTATTAGTGGTTTCTCAGCTCCATTACACTTTAGTAGTGGCCTTGAGGCTATCTGAAATAATAGACTTGATTGGAAAAAATAAATCCTTAATCACTACTTTACTGCTAGGATCTTTTTCTCTTAAATATTTCTTGACTTCATTTTGTACCATTGGCTCTCTAGAAGTATTTGTTTTTTCTAACCCAACAAATCTACAAAAACATGGACTGTATCATTCCTTTTTATTTTGTTGGCAAATTAAACAATTTTTACACAAGCTTATCTTTTCTTCCTAATAACTGTTGACCAACCAAACCAAAGCACATGTTTGGTTTTGTGTACAGTATCATTTAACTTCAAGGTACTAATGTCTGTGACTTAAGGAAGCTTTACTAGCTATTGTGGCAGATAAACTCATAGTGGTTTACACAATATATGTTTAATTCCTGTTCATGCAAGCCCAATATGGAGTTTGGAAAACTCCACTCAAGCAAAAGGACACAGATTGGCAGAGACTCCTATAGCTTCACCACATTTGGCAAACAACTAGGATTCCTTTGCCAGTTTTCTTTCTGAAATGCAAATCTAATAATATGATTTTCCTCATAGAAATCTTACTACAGCTGCTTATTGCCTTGAAAATAAAATTCAAGCTCCTTAACATGCCTTATAAAATTTTATTTTGAATTCTACCTGTTATACAAACTGTAGGCCCAGTAACATAGAGCTGCTTAAATGTGCCTGAATTTTTAATCTTTTTTTCCTGTATTATATAAAGTTCCCTTTTGGAATTATTTTATTCTTCTTCATGACCACTAGACACCACCACATTTATCCAGCAGAATCAGCTCAATGTCACATTCTCATAGATAGCTTGTCCAAAGCCCACATCTGGCAAAATAGTTGAGACTTCTTTGTATAATCTTTTGAAGTCAGCTGTTACAGCTTTGCATTTGGCATGATACATTCCATAGATTTTTGTAATTTTTATTGACCTTATAAAAATTCTGCAGTTCTAGATTTTTAAAATGCCTAGCACACTGCTAGAAATTGGAGAAAAACACAGAAATGTTTTTGAAATAAATGATCAGCAAGTGTTTATCTGAGAACAGTCTTAAAAGAAAATCTGTGATACACACACCTAAATAATTGTTAAGAATTCAAATTAATATAATTTTCCTTTCAAATACTCTTTTCATTCATGAACTTCTCAGCTTTCATTGCAAAACTAGTGCTGTGGAAACCAATAAGACAAACACTGAAAAGACAAGGTGAACTCTGAAATGTGTGTCTGATGTTAATGGGATGGAAGATGCACTCTGTATTCGGACTGCATCCAGAGTGATACTCAGAGGCCTCACGCTCCTTTCCAGCTTTAGTAGTCAGGTCTGCAGTGTCACAGGCAGCGAGTCACTGAACTTCTATTTTGGATGTTGAAAATTCGACTGGCAGGAACAGAGTCACAGTGCATAAGATAATATGTAGAAGATAACACATATATCCCAACAGAGTTGAGGATTTTGGGGAATCTTACAAGTCATTCCAATTCCATTTTTGAATGAACATGGAGTACCTGCTAAATGGATAAATAAAACGTCAAATATAAAATTAATGGTTGCATGTTTCTAGTTCTTTCTGAATGAGAAATTACCAGTCAATAAGATCTTTACACTGTGTGATAATTTTCTCTCTTGATATGGACAAGCTTTTTTCTTTCTTCATTTCTGAGGACACTTGATAGATAAAATATTTAGCTTGCTTGACAGCTCCTCTGTATTAGGAGATATAACTACCCATGAGTGACATTAGTTTATTCTTTTCAAATATATGTAATATTTCCAGTGAAATACTCTGAATTAACTAAAATAAACCAGAGTCTTGTATTGATGATATTTCCTCTGGGTTATTTTAAATTATGAAATCAAATGAGGAAAACTACATGACTGTAACCTCAATTAATCAGAAGTATATGTTTATCTACTCTAGAAAAATTAAATTTATTTTTCTATGTTTCAGTTGCACATGGATCACAACGATATTGATGTTGGTGGTACTTATCATTTATCTTTGTTGCAGTTTCCAAAACATTTCAACCCATAGTACATTACTTAGTCACAGCAATGAGTTAAGAAATATTTTCTCCTTATGAGTGAGAAAAGAGTTATCTAAGAAATCGAAATGATTTTTCTAAAATTATATAGAGTAAATTGTTATATATGGAATCAAAATCACATCTTCTGATTCAAGGTTTTCAATATTTAAGCAAAATAGTAAAAGACCAAAAAGAACTTCAAAAGCTCACAACCAGGAAGAGACCAGTAGTTTCTTTCATTCCCTGAGGCCTCGAAGATGAGGAGGATAAGTCCTGCCAATTCTAACTGTCTCATTTATTCAAAGAGATAGACTAGAAAGCAAGGAATCTTTGGGGACCCACTCCAAAGGCACCGGATTTGGCACCAAAAGCATCCCTAAAGCACAGATTGGAGTAGGAGCAAGGAAAGGCAAACATTTGCAATGACTGACTTTTATTTTAAGGCCTTTTTTTTATTATGATTTTATTAAAGTATTTGCAGTAGCATCAAGGATTGGGACAAACTCAAGCCGAGAGGCCTTGGGGATAGGGGTTATGGCAAGTTAAAGCTTGGCCTATGAACACCGAAAGCATCTTCCTGTGTTGCAAATATAATAAAATCAAGTCAGATGAGGCGTTTGGGGATAGTAAACCAAAGGTCTGTATCTCTGCCAAAAGATGCACTAGAAACAGCCATGTTTCTCCCAACTCTGCAGTTTGTGCTGTTGCCAAATTCACCAGTGTGATGTCCATTAAAATAACATCTTTGGGAAATAGCACAGTATCAATGCTGTCCATGAGAGTGAGAAAAACAGAAAAAAGAAAATGGTACTTGTCAGAATCTCTAACTGGGTAACTGTGGGGAATCAAAATTTAAAAATCCATCAGAAGCAGTGGATAAAAGGCAGAAAAAATTTTGATCTCAGATCAAAATAAATTTCCTCATTGAATTTAATAACAATTGAAAGACAAAAGAATGAAATGAATCACCATATTATCGATTTATGACTGTTATCACATTCATTTCTTGGAGATAATTAAAACTACTGTACTCTTTCTGAATTTCTATCTTTCAAAGTTCTATGCATTTCTGTGACATCTCTGATATGTACCCCTGACCTCTTCTATGAAAATGTACCATGCATTTGGACATAGTTTAAGATTTCACTATTATCCCATTTCTTACACTATAACTAAATCTATCCCATTTTCCATGCCATAAGTTACACTCTTGTGACCTTGTCTTGACATCCACTCACAGATACTATTTTTCTTCTTAATCCTAACCTTCCCCTGGATTGCCACCCTAGGTAGGCCTATTTCTGGCTTCCTATTATGCAGGTGATGGATGACTATATCCCCTTTCAAGTAAGAAAGGAACAATGATGGCTAATTTTGTATCAAGTATATTTGGCCACAGGATGCCTGTATATTAAGACAAAATTATTCTGGGTATTTCAGTGAGAGTGTTTAGGATGAGATCAAATTTAAATCAGTGGTTTGGGAATAGAGCAGTTTATTCACAATAATGTGGTGAGTCTTATCTAACCAGATGAAGCTCTGCATAGTAAGTACTAAGAAGATGCAAGCAAGCAAATTCTCCAATAGATACACAGTATTTTGGAGTCCATCTGGAGCACTGGTTTTTCTTGGCCTGCCCCCAGACTTGAACTAAAATATCAACTCTCATGAACCATTAGCTTGCCAGCCTATCTGCAGGTTTTAGATCTGATAGGTTCCATAGTTATATAACCTATTTCTTATAAAAGAGTATCCTCCTGTATGTATACATATTCTGTTAATTTTATTTCTCTGGACACTCTAATTTAGTACTTAAAAAAAATCAATGTATTAATATTCATGAAAGACAGTACTACAATAACATGAAAAGTCTTAAAAATTGCACTTGTACCATCCTATCATTTCCATAATTTCCCTGTAATGCTTTCATCTTGATTTATATTAACTATGTTTATGAAATTATAATATTGTTTGGAATTTCACATCATATTATAATGTTGCTGTATTTTCTTAATTTCAACATTCAATATTTCATCATAAAAATCATATTAGATATGTTTTATCAAAATTAGAGTTTATTACAATTATTAGAATTTATTTATAATAAATTTGTAGGTCAAAATTTTAATATTTAAGAAAATTAACAATAAACATAAATACATGTAATTTCAATAAGTGGGAACTAGCAGATTAAAATTATGAGCATTTTTACTTTATAAAAACTGTGATAATATTTGCTTATGTGGTTAAACATAAAACTATCAGCAGTATACAAGTATTCATGTAACAGAACATGAATATATATTGCATACTGTCATCTCTTAAATTCTTTCATATATTCATGACAATGAAATGCATGCACAGTATTATAAAAAATAGCAAACTATCACAATTGTCTTTTTATTTTTTATATTTAAATATTTTATATTTCCAATTTAAATTGGAGGTTAGGAGTTGGAGATGTCAGTTTTGTGAGCCTAACTAATTGTGTCAAATGCTTCCATGTAGTTTCTAATAAAAATTACAATGATTTTCCCCTGTGAGCAGTATTTTGTTTGTACTTGATATATTTATATGTATAGATTTTATTACTATCATTTGGTAACTGTCTCTGTATTCAAGCTTCAATATCTTTTGTAAATGTAAGACTTTCTCATTTTTTGTTTAGTTTCCAAAGTATCAGGAATTTTAAGATTAAAATGACTGATGTGTATTCATCGTACCAATTTATGGGTTTCATTGTGACATTTAACCATGTGCATATATCTTGTTTTGACTAGTACTCTTTCTTCTACCCTTTCTTGTCCTCAACTCTCTTCTCTTTGTTTTTCTTCCTCTTTCCTAACAGTCGCTCTTCTGCTTTTAGGTTATCTTCGTAAAATTTTTACAGCAAGTTTTATATTGCATCAAACATGTGATTAGTGGGGAAAGGTTTAACTTGGATCATGGTTTTGGGAAATTCCTATATGGTGGGGAGGATCCAAGGCAGAAATGGCATGGTGGAAGGGGATAGCAGAAGAAAGCTGCACACCTACTGACACCCCCAAAGCAGAGGAGAAGGGAGAAGATGGAGAGGGGATATATCTTCCAAAGGGGTGCCCAGTGAACCTCTTTCAACCACTCCCCAAAGCTCTTAAGCACACTTAGCTATAAACTCATAAATGGATCAATCCACTACTGAAAATAGTGTCCGAATGACACAGTAGCCTTCCAAATGCACCACTTCTGAACGGGAGACTTTAGACGAACATTCTAGATCTAAACTGTAACAAATACTTATTATGATTTCTGTTGTTTTCCATGTCGTACTATCAAAATTGATTTCTGATAAATTTTTGTAAATGTTCTTAATACTAATATTAGGGTTATCACAGGCTAAAACTAAAAATTATTTGGAAAATAAGTAGTACAAATAAAGCTTTTTTAAAAAGCTAAAAAGCGTAATCCACAAGGGTGAATAAAACTGGCTTAATTATGTTTGTGCAAAAATAAGTTTAAAATACTCAATTATCAGATGTAAAATACATGAACAGAAATAGGATACTATGGGGCCAGGGATTTAGCTCAGCAGTTCTGGCGTCTACCTCACAAGCGCAAGGTCCCGAGTTCAATCCCCGGTACAAAAAAAAAAAAAAAAAAAAAAGAAATAAGATACTACGAATAGACATCTTACTTTTCCCTGTGTAAGCCCATGAAACAAGACTAGATCAGCAATGCGAATGATGAGAAAGATTTAAATGAGATGGGGATGAAGGTAGGGAAGATAATTTACCATAAGTATCATTTTTTATAGTATTATAGAATTATTTCTTAGTTATTTGTATAACTTAATCATTTGATATTTAGATATAATATCTTAAGAGTAGTACCATGTGAGGGCTGTAATGATTGATGCCTAGGGTTTGAAAAAAAGTAATAAATGTGTCTTTGACAAGCAAAGACTAAATGATGTGCTTATGAATTACCTATAAGAAGGCTTTGAAGCACTTACAGTTTATTTTTTTCTCAGAGACTTACAACACTGACCAGAAACCAGTTGTATAATTTGAATATTGTAGATTAAAAAATTGGTTGTACAGTACAGACATAAGAAATTATATAATTTGGACTTACAACTTTACATAGATCCAATGTAATACCACAAATAGTACACAGTTTCATCCTTTATACATTTCACTTCCAACAATTTCTTTTTACTAGCATTAGTAATATATTCACAGTAAAAATATCTGGCAAGTCACCTCTTTTATTTTTCAGTATTATATATATTTTTACTAATAAACAAAATTGGTCTTTCGAAATAATAGGCTAGCAAAACAATTTTATTTTTAGTTGGAGACATTTTTATAAAATGATAGAAATACCGATGCCAACATTAGAGTATGATACTTGAAATAAGAACTATTTAAAAATTCCCTTTAGTGTCTTTCAAACATAAAACAAAATAAAACAGAAAAATTAAACAAAATTCCTGCACTTTTTGAAATCACATTTAAAATTTAGTGAAAAGAAAAGAATGAAAATTAATGTAAACTATGAAACAAAAACTGAATTAGTATGTCTTTTTCTTTAAATTAACAAGAACTATTTCCTGTTTTATTTCTTTTTAATTACATTTATTTATTTTTATCTATTAAATCTTCATTAATAGGCTTTACTCAATTTTTAAAATCTGAAATCTGTAGAAAGTAAAATTCAGAAACTACAATATGAAGCTTGTTCACTTAATTCATTTTAATGGAAACATTTAGAATATTTCTGTTTCTGATGTATAAACAACACATTTTTTATGTTATCTATAAGATATTTTTATATTTTTGCTATAGCATTCCAAAATCAACTTTACATTTTAAAAGAAACTGCTTTGTAGTTATCATTGTCTCAATTACTGAAGGTTCTTATTATTATTGCAAAACAAAATTTACATCACATGACAAAAAGACTGGGAACAAAATGGTATACTGATATAAATATATACTCTAAATTAATATTTTAATGGGTTTCTTGAACATACATTTGTTTACTAATTTTCCCTGGGAATTAGATCTCCATGTTTAAATCTGCAACTTAAGAAGCTAGAATTTCTTTTCATTAGAGATACAGTAATAACTTTGTAATTAGTGAAATCATTGTCACACTGCATAATCAACTCATTGAACACATACATTATGTAAGAAAAATGATTTAAAAATCCTTGATACTAACATAACCATCCCATTAAAGTCTTGATTAACTTTATAACAATAATACAGTATCATTTTACTTTTATAAATTAACAGACAAATTGGAAATATATCAAACAGTGCTCCTATATCTTTACAGAAGGGAAGGATGCTTAATTAAAATAATATAATGCTGGCAACACTAATTTCTTATTGTGGGGATTTAACAACTGACTTAGGAATGTGAGCCCAAAATTATATTTCAGCAGTTTTCTGTTAAATGTTTCAAGGAATCCCATACGGCCCCTGGGCACTGCATGACATACAGTAGTATCAGAAACAATTGATGTGTGTAATGACAATTGTGAGCATCCATTCCAGATGAGCTGACCCACCCTGATTCCACCCTGCTGCTCCTGTTTGGTCAGCAGGTAACTTTCACCATCTGTTTCTCTGTTATCAGCTGAATCCTTTCTCTTATTGTGGTGAAGCAAGTTTAATATGAAATACAGAGTGTAGGTCATGGTATACTCTATGTGTTTCTGTATAATTTGGTAAGACTAATTTTATCTTGGAATGTATTTTCTTTTGGTTATATGAAAAGAATTTTTATCCTGAGCATAATCAGACCAAGGCATGTAAATTTTTAATAGGGACCATACATATAATTGCAGAGATTGTTGTAATTTGCTGTTTGTATTATTAACATCCTTATGATGATATAATGATCATTCCTTTTAGCTAAGTACTTTACATGATTGCTAAAA
Organism: Heterocephalus glaber; assembly: GCF_000247695.1. The sequence continues at coordinate 32,348,457 of NW_004624748.1, read as the reverse complement.
TGGCCATGAAAACTATAGAGCCTTTAAGAAAACATGCATGCTCTACTGAGTAAAAATGTAGACATAATTTTTGCATTGTTCTTTGCTTTTCTTGCCAGATAAACAAAATTTACATTGAGGATTTTTATATTTTATTATTTTTTAAAAATCCCTTAGGAAGTAGAAAATGATAGCAGCAATCACTTCAAAAAGAAATTTGTTGGTTCTGGCATTAGGTTTATAGTAATGGACAATTCTTTAGGGTTTGATAGGAAAAAATTACATGACCTAATTCTGTTCTTAAAAATATCCTCTCTAATTTTGATAAAGTAAAGCTCATAATCACTCATGCTTTTCAACCTTTTGGATCATTTAAGAAAACAGTTTCAATGTTAGTCAAGTCCCCTGCCATCCACTGAAGCCAAACCAAAATTCATGCCAGAAATGCTCCCCACTGAGTAGGTGCTCTGGAAATTACAAGGTTGTGCAAAATAGCTCCATTCAACTGTGATGTGACATCCACTTAAATAGATACATCACACAAGTAAAATGTTACTGTATTTCTGTGTGTTTGCTATTGTCACTTCCTTGGATCTAGTCATTATCTTCCTGGCTGGTCCTCAATGTCCATCCTCAGCTTTTGCAGTTTCTTCTGCCTGAATGATTCTTAGTCCAGAAGCCTTTACACTTGGCTCCATTGTTGTCTTCACTTCCCTGATCCAATGTAACCTTCTCAGAGGGCCTTTCCTTGACCACTAAATGTTTAATAGCGTTTGTCCACAAGAACTCTGGCTCCATTTTTAAACTGCTTTAATTTTCTCCAAGAGATTCCCAAGCATCTTGTGTGACTTTATATTCATTTGTTTATCTCATTCTCCTTCCAGGAAAACAAATTCCATGAGGCACAAGGTTTTCTGAATTATTTACAGTATAATCTCCAGATCCTAAAATAATAATGGCACATTGAAAAGTAACAAACATTATACCTAAAGAATGGTTTGAGATACACTGTTGAATACATTTTTAGATAAAAATTATTTTCTTAAGATGAATTTATACATTAGATTAGCTTTTTTTACCACTTTTTCATTAAGAAATTATTGAATTCAAAAATTTCTAAAGTTGCTTTTACATTTTATAATGTGATTGGTAGGGGCAAGTAAGAGTATAGTATAGATACTCCTGAGTCTGCCTATATATCAATGCTCTAATCTATGCCTTTCACTAAAACTTATTTTTATAATGGACAATGTCTCTTCCTAAATTATGCAATTCAAATTGCAGACTAAACTTGTGGAAAAACTCTTCCTTGTACTAAGAATGTTGTTGCTCATTGCTTCTCATCTGTTCCTACTCACATAAAAAGTTATGTCACATAACTTTTCTCTGTGTGACTTGACTGTATTAGACCAACTCTCAGTAAATACAACTGAGATTTTGGTGATTAGTTAGTTAAATCTCATTTACAGTGAACAAATAAACTGAGAGCAAGAGATATTGGTCCGAACTCAAAGTCTTTAGGCAGTTTATGATAAATTATTCTTGTGTCCCAATTTAGAGATATTCTGCCTAGGCCTAGAGATTATATACTCTTTTGAATTGTTAATTCTATTTTATTCTTAATTCCAAGTAAGCAAAAAGTCTAAAATAAAAGCTTCATAATGTAAGGGCTAGGACTTCACATCTACAGATAAATTGAAGAATTTTCAAAATTTTTTTCAATATTATTTGATGGCTGAAATATTTTTTGAAAAGGCAATATTTAATGGGAACTCAATTTTTATATCAGAAGTTAGGAATATTATAATTCATTCTAGAAGATCCTAGACAACCTAGACCTTTAGATTTTTTAAACACTTTTAGAAGCATTTTGATTTTAGTCCTTCTTGCTTCTAAGATTTGCAGAGTATTCCACTTCAGAGCACTATTGCTTACTTAAGCATGCGTCTTTCCATAGAGTCTTTAGGTAGTTCTATTTTGTTCTGTTATTCTCACTAATAATGTAATTAATGGAATATGTGTATTTAAACATTTCATATACACAATCACGTGTAAGTATTATTTCATAAATTTATGGGCCATTTAACCTTTTCTTTGGACTGCATATTCCTATCCTGGGATGACTTTTTTATTGATTCAGTCACTTTCCTTTTAAAATTTGTATGGACTCTTTGTAAATTAAAGGTGTTACCTTGGTGTCAAGTGTTGTAAATATGTTTTGCCAGTTGTCATTGTTAATCACTTCTTGAGATTTAAGACAACTGATGAAAGTAGAACTATGAAAGCTATTAAAAATTAAGTCACTATCTGAGGTGATTATTCAGCACAGTGTGTCCAAGAAAAAGATGCCCAATTACTTCAACATTTCAAAAAGAAGCATTAATTCAGCTTATTTTTAAAGAAATAAAATGACCAGTATGATAAAATAATCTTTTATCTGGAGTGCCGTGACATAAATAATATTTAATAGATTCAAAACTGTTCATCTATAATTTAGATACAATGTTGTTAGGCAAGTTTTTCTTTTCTCAGTTGTTGGTCATCTTGTAAAAATAGTTACTTCTGGTGATATAGATATGTGTTTCCTTTCTTCTATGCCATAAGATTTTAAATTAAAGTAAAAAAAATTGTACATTGACAAATAATGTTGAGGAAAAAATAATAATAATGTTTATGCTGACAAGTTATTTAGAACACATACCAACTAGAATGTAGTCCTCTCTTCTCATTTCCACCCACACACACCCATAGTAAGAGGTCTGCCTAATCTTCTACAGCTCTCTCTTCTTCATTTCTTCATCATCACATATTTTGTCTCAGCTATTTTTGAGAAAAATTGTAATGTATGGTTTTAATTTCTCATCATTATGTAGACAGTTTAAATTCTTCTGTTGAATATAATTTTTAGTTATTGCAAATATTTATAATATTATTTTCATTTTCACACTTTCTGCCTTGGACTTTTTCAATTAACACTTTTCTTCTTTTAAATTATGTTTATTAGTGCCATGGTGGTCTCTATTTTAATTTCTCTTTTATTTTAAAACAACTCTTCCCACTTATTAATACATATGGAAATATCATTTAAATGCTTTCTGAAAGCATTATTTATAAAGTTGCCTGCATACACATATAAAATATTCTAGGTGCAATTACAAATAATATTTAATATATATTTTCAAAAAAATTCACTTAAGGTATATAAGCTTTCACCAATAGAGTGAATTTCTCCCCCACACCAGATATATTTACGTGTCTTTTGATGTGTCTGTGTACATATGCATATATATGTATATATATTCATATATGTGTGTGTTTGTATTTATGTGTGTATGTATGTATGGAGGAAGGAAGAGAAAGAGAATTAGAAAGATAGAAAGAGAGAGAATTCTACTATATATTTATTCTATATATTTTCTACAATCTGGAAATCTTCCAAAGACTTCACTGGGAAACTGATTTTGAAAAATAAAGTGATTGGAATTAGTCCTTGTCTCCACTGTCAATTAACTGCGTCTGATTGGAGGTGACAAAACAATTCTATGTCTCATCTCTTTGTTTTCTGTTTCTATAGCTGAATATCTTAGGGTTGATAATTTATAAACAGCAAACAGGTTTTTTGTTGTTGTTGTTGTTAAATTCTTTTATTGGTGCACTGTAGGTATACAACACAATTACATTTCTCTTTGGGAATTGTACCTTTACACGATGCATCTTGGTTCTTATTTTTTCCCCATTCCTAGCCCTCCCTTCACCCCCTCCACCCTTCCCTATCTACAACAGTAAACAGGTTTATTCAGCTCTTGCTTCTGAAGAGGGTCTGTATTTGGCAAAGGCCTTCTTCTTGGGGAGGACTTGCTGAAAGTCCTGAAGCAGTGCAAAGCACAACATAGCCAGAGGGGTAGCTTCAAGAGACAGAGTCAAAATCAATTTTCTAATAGACTCAGTGTTGAGATCACCTACTCACCCATTAACCCACGGATGGACTCCTCCACTCACACTCATTGCCTAATCACCTCTTAAGGGTCCCACTGGTCCCACATTATAGTGTGGTCCAGTGGGGATTAAATTTCCACATAAGTTTTTGTTCAGATATTCAAACTGTAGAGCCTTGGTTTGATCATTTATTAAATATGAATCATAGTAATGTCCACCCTATAATGTGTTGTGTGAATGAAATGAATGAATATATGCAAAGTTTTCAGAAGAATGCTTAGCATACAGTAAATACTTAGTGAATATCTGGTTGTATTATTATGGTAAATATTCCATCTTCAAACTACACACAGGAAAATTTTCCCACCTTCTGGTAGCCAGCAATCCTTCTGCTTTATTGGAGTTCAGAAGTGAGCCAGGTCTTAGAATAATCCAAACAGTGACAGTGAAGAAGAGAATACCAATTAGTAGAATGGCAGCTGAAAAGCCTGAACACAATTGCTCCAGAGACAAAAGCCTTGGACACATAGGAAAGCTGGCAATAAGGTGAAAAAGGTAGGCTAGCATCAAACTGTGTCCGATATAATTGGCTTATCAAAAAAATTAAGCATCCCAGTTCTAGGGTCCAGTTTTACAGCATTCCCTTTGATAATGTTGTTTCCAAGCATTCTTTTGGTTGGATATTACACATTTAAAAATTTTATTTTAGGTTTTTAAGTCAAGTATATGATACACAAACACTTGGAATTTAGTAGAATTCCAGGTTCATAGAAATATTCTATAAATGATAGGTTTTTATTAATATAATCAATTATTTTTCTAATCATCATTATAATTATGAGTTTTATTACAATTTAACAAAGGAAAGCCATAAGTGATCAAAACTGCACATATTTTTACAGGCAGAAGGACAAGAATAAGGTAAGAAAAGTTTTTAAAAATACAGTTAAAATGTTCGCTAGATTTATTTTATCATTTGGCTACTACATCTAAGATAGACAAAAATAATCCTAATACTTTGATATGAATGTTAAATCACATACCAATCATTTTCCCAATAAGCTTCATTCATAAGCAATTGTAGGAAAGATGTTTAACATGAGGATAACATAAAAATCCTGAAAGGAATAGCATCCAACTGAATAAGATATCACATCAGCATCCTAACCATTTCACAGCCTGAAGACAACTGTGATGTAGTAAACACAAGGGCAAGTAGAGGCTGCCAAGGAGCCAGATGCTATTGCTGGAAAGAAAATTTTCTCAGCTCAGCATCTGGTTCTTCTAAATGCAATCCAGACAGGACAAGGACACACAGAATTTTGTAGAAGGGGATACAGTGTCCTTACCTAAACATTGAATATGCCATAAAAGCTAATATTGGTAATAAATTTTATTAATTTAGAAACTCATACCAGATAATTTTTAACATTCTCTTTTTTCAATGATCATATCTATGAAAATATTTACCAATTATAAGGGTTATATTTTATACTTGTGACTTGAGGAAAAGATTCTGTTAGATCATGTGTTTAGTGTAACTTCCTATGGTTAAAGAGATCTTACAAGGAAGTTTTACTTTTGTACTCTGGTATTCATTAAAAATGCAAGACTTACAGACTTTGGATTGTTAAATGTTTCTCCTAATGCGAATAGTCTTCATAAGGGTGAATACTATTTGCTTACTGAAAAACATGGGATAAATCAGAAATTAAATGACCAAAGCATGAATTAATGTTAAAATCAGTCAATATAATGTGCTTATCTGAATTTATTTTACAATCTTTATTTTTTGAGAAAGAGTTTCTAAATGGACTAGAATAAAGTATATATGAAAAGATACACATATTTTCAATATATAGTCATGAATAACAAATGCATTTTGTTGTTCAGAATTTAAGTCACAATATTCTACAGGAATATTTATGCATCTAGAAGTATGAGAATTGTTATATACCTACCCTTTCAATGAATAATCTTTAATTTATTTTAAAAATCTAATTCAGTAAAGAAAGGATAAGATTTAATTTTCTAACAACATGTATCTGGTATTAAATAATTGAAGGTTCAGGAGACTGCATATTAAGTAATAAAATGTAATCCAATAATTCCTAGTTAATGTCCTGTTATGTTCAAAGCATTCACAAATTGCTGGAACTACTTCAAAGACAACAGATGAACTTTTTCTGTTTAGGAGTTCACTATCTTTGACATAATTACAAAAATATGCGGTTTGTCTTTTCTAACTGCTTTACAGGGCCCAGCTAGCTTCTAACAGATAAAAAAAAGAAAGATATTTCATATTATAAATGTAGATCTTCATTTTATTTTACATGTAAGTCAAATTCCTGTTACTTTTAAGTGCTCTGCTATATAGTAAATTGATTCATTCATTTCTTTGTTTATTCATGCATATCTGCCAGATAAATTTTCTTTTCATTTTAATTGTCATAATACCACTTTATAATGATAAAATTTACTTCAATGAAAATACAGTATTTATGCTGAATACTGATTATTTTTCTACTTGTGAAATAAAATATATACTGAACATTAATGGTCCTTTTCTTATAATATATATGATTTTTAATTGAAAGAAAACATTTCACATGTGGAACACTCCTCATATTGCTTGCTTTCTGTTAAATCAATAGTTCTACTATCAAACTCTGTAGAGTTTTCAAAGTTAATGAAGAGACCTCAAATAAGATTACTTGAGTTAACAGTCTTGCTGCTACCTATATATTTAGCTTTCTGTTTTCTGTTGGATAGGAATTATTCCATAGTTTCTGGCTGACTCATCTCTTTACTTTACATATATGCATAATTTATAAGATTCATAATAAAGCTAGAGCCTATGGCCAGATTTTTTCTTAGTTCAAAGTAGTGTTCACAGATTACTTATGTATTTCCTGATCATACATCACTGTGTATATTGGCATTCACAAAGAATTTTTTATTGAAAAACAGAATAAATGATGAATAAAAACAGAGAAAGGAACATGGCAAATTTAAATTATACTGAATAATCTGAGCAAGTAATCGAGGAATTGAGAAAATGGTAGAACCATGTACAGATGATGAATAACCTAATTTTTCATAGCATTGGCAATAAGAGTAGCTTTGTGTTAGCATGGAAAGATTAGTTTCTAGCTGCATCTAGAAACAGAGGGGCAAGGCAGGGGCATGTAGCTCAGCATGTAGCTCAGTGATGCCGTGCCTGCCTGGCAGGTGCAAGGTTCTGAGTTTGTTCCCCAGTACTGGAAAAAAAAAGAAACTAGGGGTCGGCCTGGGCTGAGTACTGCTCTGAGGTGTGTGGTATTCTTTACTGGGATCCTTTCTGAGAAAATTTGCAGGAGGATCCACAGACAGAACCTCAAAATCAGGAAGTAGTGGTTTCAACAGGCATGCTTATGGAGGGACGTAGTACAATCAAAACAAGGTTAATTTTGGTAAGTAAGGATAGTACACAGGAGAAGTTTTAAGCAGAGCCAGTGATAGTAACTACTGGTAGAGAAAGCATACCCCCATAACAGAGGGGATCAGAGCCCAGAGATGGCAAATGCCTTTTGTAGACATAGTACACTTGGAGAGATCCAAGCAGGCAATTTGGAGAAGGCTGTGTGCCTGGAGACATTTGGGTTAGTTTACTGGAGAGGGGAGTGTACTTGAGAGGCGTCCAAGGGGACCAAGCCAAAAGTATCACCTGCCAGTAAAGAAAACACACCCTCAAGAAGAGATGGCAACTGCTGTGAATTGCAGAGTTGATTGTTCTTTTATTTTTCTAGAAATTTGGAGAGTGGTCTGGGCAATAACTAATAGGACTTCTTTCTAATCAACTGAAAGTCCCTAAGCTCTCATCAAGTTTCTCAACTCATATAAGCTTACTCAGTACCAGCATGGCAGCCAAAAGCCATGGAAGGGGAAAAAAACCATACCAGTGGACCATACTGAGGCTTAATTGGGTTGACAGGGTCACCACAGTTTAAATTGGGGTTTGTGGTCCAGTATCTGACTCTGTGGGATCCAGAGGTACAAGACTGGGTTGGAGAAGGAGACTTGCAAGGGGGCATAAAATGATCCTCTCAGGAAGTTGAAGACCACAACCTCTGGAAATCAAGAGCTTGACCTTCCTTATAAATTTCTCCTAGGACACTGCTGCCAGTTTCCCAGATTAGCTCATTTCTTGGTTACTACCTTATTCTATCAATCTCTGCCACTTTTTAACAGTTGGGTATTTGGTAAATCACAAAGCTCTCCAGTCTTTTTGGTTATTTATTTTATTTTATTTTTTTGGTACTGGGGGTTGAACTTAGGACCTTGTGCTTGTGACTCAGGCACCAGAACCATTAAACTAAATCTAAATCCCCAGCCCATAGTCTTTTCTCTCCTTATTGGCTCTGGTAAGTTATGAAGGGCAACTAGAAGAATAATGACTACAAATTCCAAGAAATTAGTAATTGCTTCCTGAAGCCATGTGGGGTCCTAAATTCATCTCCGTATGCGGAGAGCAGTCAAGATACAATAGACAGTTAATAATGGCCGTCATAGCCTGTGGGAAGGATGGAATTACTGAACTAAATTTTCAACAGGTTTTGTTAACTACTGTTTCTCTGGGCTGAAAATGCTTTCCCTTTCTCTTTACCCACTTGTCAACCCCTATAATTTACTACTTTTACTTCAAGACAGTAGCTCTTAACTCATCATTTAAAGGACTGTCTTCCATAGTGTTATCTTTTCCTTATTGTTTGATTATCATACGTGAGAAATTGCTCTTTCCAGTTCTACATGTAAAAAACTTCTTATATATCAATTGTAAATCTTCAGCACAATAAAAATTATTTATTGTCTAACTCTTCATTAAGAAATAGAAAATTATTTGAGATCATACAATACTTCCTCAGTACACAAAGCTAAGCAGCTATTTGCTTACATGTAGCAATGGGTTATTGAATATAACATAGAGTTTACATATAGGATTAAACAATTGCATTCATATTTTACTGCAAAAGATTATGCTGCAGGAAAGCGTACCTTAAATTGCCATCTATTTATTTCAAGGCATTAGTAATCCAGGAATTATGAAATGAAAATGTTCATGAAATGAACTTTAAACAATTCAGTTTAAAATTTTATAAGCTAGTTTACATAGGTATGTGAAAGGCTATTAAAAGCAGCTAGTCAATTTAAAAAAACTCATCTGAATCACAGACATAAAAATATACTTCATCTAGTGCATTTCAATTTATCAGTTTAATCAACTTTGGTATGCATGTTGCCAATTCTTTTGCCTTTAAACAAGAATATGTGGCAATTGATCAGAAAGAATATGTTTTCTCTGTGACTTTGAAACTACACCAATCTTACTGCAGTTGTGTTCCTGCAATGGATGACTTTCACAACAGGAAATCAGGCCAATTTAAAGTCCAGGCACCAAGCAATTTGAGAACCACCAGCTTTATGCAGTAATATAATTATTCCCTCTGAGGCTCTTAATTGTATTCATCACACTATGATTTCTGCACAAATTAAGCATGCATTTACTGCTATATATAACTTGCTTTGCAGTTAACATTCTGGAAACAAATTTCAAGGAGATAGAATTTTAGACTTATTCATCCTCTGAAATCACTAGTTCCAAATGTTCTATGTACTTTAAGGTCACATTTTCTTCATTCTACCCTCTAAGTAAATAAAATATCATACTGTTTGAGAGAGAGTAAATATCTGGAACTGAATCTGTAGATATATATATATATATATATTCTTTTTTTTCTTTTTTCTTTTTCATTACCCTCATAGTTTGCAGAGATCCACATTGTAAATACTTCCTCCATGCATATGATTTTTCTGGAAAGAATTCTGAGCTAAATCTATGTTATATATGAAAGCACAATCAAAAACTGAATGTATATTTAATATCAAGTGTCAGGTACCTATGAAATAGTTTGCACCTATTTAGGATAGAAATAAAACAATAAAAATGATCCAATGAATAGACACAGGCAGTCTTTCTGTCTGAAAAATACCCACTATATTTTAGCTGATATACTTAGAAAACAAATCTATATGTTTCTAAAAATTTAAACCAGAAAAACAAAGTTTCTTTTGTTTCATTTAAAGTATAGTAAGTGATGCAATTGGATTCTTATAACATTTATTGCAAACAGCTTGTGTTATACTTAGTCTGCCTTTTAGGCTGTATTAAAATTATCACTTCATGATATTTATATAATATTCTTATTTTATTGAGTTTTCCAGTTTATAAGTTTCACGAAAGCAAGATTTTTCTATTTGTCAACCCACACATTTACTCGTCTATCATCTATTTCCTGTATATTTCATCTATCTACCTCTACTTCTGTATTACCAGTGCTCTGAATAGCATTTACAACATAGTGGGCATTCAATAAATATTTGTTGAATGAAATGTTAATAAACCTCCCCCTATGTTAATACTGCCTTATTAGATGTCTTATTTCTTCAGGGTGCAGCATTAGGGAGTCAGCCTAGTGATTTGCATTCTTTCAGTCATTCTTCCAACTAGTCTATGTTGAATATTAAAAGTTAAGAAACATACTAAAAGGAGTACATAGTCTTGGCTTTCATATATTATTGTTCAAACTTTGGGCTTTCACATGGCTTGCCCTGTCTTAGGTCATTAACAGTTTAAAATAATTTGAAGTATCTAATTCTTGGTTTGTTCCTTTTTTGTTTTATTTTTGTCTTTTGAGACAGGGTCTCATTTACATAGCTCAGGCTAGCCCTGAACACTCTATGCAGACCAGGCTGGCCTTGATTTTCCTGCCTCTGCCTCCTGAGTGGCGGGTTACAGTCATGAGCCACCATGCCTGGTTCTAGTTTGTTAATTTGTAAAAAAAGTGTAATGAGAACTCAATGTGTAATGCTGTGAACATGGGCCTAACAGAGACTAAGGACTTAGTGGATGGTATTAAAATTTTGTATCTTCCATATTTTTAAATTTAGCATCTTATACATAAAAGGTAAGCAACAGAGGTTTCTGGAGATTGATCTCTTCCTAGCTCCCATCATCTAATCAATTATCATTTGATCACAGGCTTCCAGAAAAGGAAGACAATGTCTTCACTGTAATTGCAGTTCTAAGAATATTTGCAAAGAAAGGATTGATTCCCAGAGAAATGAGAGAACCAGGAGGGCACCAAGGGCCAAATGGAATGGGTTAAACTTGGTGATCAACAAACCTTGAAAACTTCAAACATTTTTCAAAATAGAAAATAGCTTTGGATCTTTTTGGAGAGATTACAAGATAAGATTAAAGAAAACTTGGTGATGAAGAAAACAATTTTAAGGTGTGTCATTAAAGCAAGTTTGAGATAGAAAATTGCATGAAAGTAGTTGCAAGAGAATAGCAGCAAATGCAGAAGACTCAAATAAACTGCATAATTAATGAAGAGTGACTGAGTTTGCTCATGAACATTGATGAGAGAGAAAAAGTAATCCAAGATGAAACTTCAGATATCTAAGTGAATAATTATGTCATTTACGCAGCTAGGGAGTACAGAGTGAGAAATAAATACTCTTCAGGCAATTTTGAACATATTTTAGGCAAAAAAGTTATGTCATATAGTTATTAGGCAATATATTTTCTTCCACTTACTATTTTCTCACCTGAAATTAATGTAGGTTTTTTCCTCATAAATTTAGACTACTCATTAATCATTAATTCAATATTTAAAATTAAAATCTATTAGATTTTTCTCTTTTGTCATCTGTACAAAAATTAATCTGTAATTTAAGTCATTATTTGTATTAATTTATAGAAAATCTCTATGTAGGCATGTCAGGAAGTTCAAAAGTATAAGTTAACATCAAAATAACAAATTATTAAAACTATACTTTCTTATGTGAGACATGCTGTTTTTATATTATTGCTTGAAAGTTGAGGGTTAGAATAATTGATTTCCTATATACGCATTTAATTGCAATATTTACTACCGTATTTTTGAGCTGAATATTAAATTGGCATTTTGCAAAACCTTTCATTTGCAGATTGTAGGCTTTTAAATTCTGTGCTCCCATCTGTCAACTTCAAGTCCATTCAGTTTATATCCTTTTTAAGTGGTGTTAACACAACTTCATTACATCGTGATGTACTCTATACAAATGTTAATTATGTATTTGACCTTGTTAATAACATGGCAATGTTACAATTTTGATTTGTTTTAAAAACTATAGATAAGAAAATTATATAAACGGGTATAGAAAAGAATCATTAATGCAATTTTTTGTAAACCTATCTAAATATGTAAGCATAAAATGTCCCTAGCATGTTACTAATTTATTCAGCTTATTTTTTGGAGAAGCAATAACATTCATGATGCCTTGTTAATTTTTAAAAATAATTTCGTATAATATCATTCTTCTGTGCTAATTAAGGAAAAATGTAATATAATAATGTGGCATTGTTTCAAGATACCTCAGAAATAATTTAATGTGTTTTATTAAGTAGAATTAATTTCATACATATTGCTTTTTTTACAGAGAAGGGTAACCGCAATATTTTGAAATCTAGTATCATGGCTGTACCTTAATATTAAAATACAGCAGTCAGTACATTCTTCAAACTTCTAGATTTATACTATTCATATAATGATATGATAAAGTAGGCAAGAATGCGGGAAAGAGATTAAAAACTAGTATGCAGGAATTATGGTAGTAAGAAAGCAATCAACTGATCAATTTAAATAGAATCACTGGTGCTTTATTTTCCAAGTTTTACTCACAAGATCACATTTTCAGAAAATCAAATCTGCATATATATGGAAAAAATCTGGTTTTATTGTAGTCACTAAGCTCCAGCTTTTTAAAATCACCAACACAAGTAAAAAGCAAATAAAGAAACAAAAAGTATTTTAGAAAATCAGTTGTCTGCAACAGGAGAAATAGAATTAACACAGGAAAAAAAGTAACATTCCACTGAAATATCCAGAGAGAACAAATTACTGGCAGAGCATAAACTGCATAAAAGGAGCATTTATTCTCATGAATATTCATGCCTTTTTGTTCCATATGCAAGCACATTTTAGGGTGGGTCCTGAGAAGAAGACTTTAAACAAACACTACATGTGTCACTGAGGGAAAAGAATGGTTGGGGAAGAGAGATATACTTTTCCTATGTGGGAAGTATCTGTGTGTAGTGTCTTCTTTTTTTGTTTAATATTATTTTATTGGTCCATTTTAGGTATACAATATAATGACATTCATGTAGTATCTTCTAATTATGCGATTTGAGGGAGGATAATTCAGGGTACCTGGCATACTCCTGGTTTACTGGAGAAGGACCATAAACTGGGAATGACAAGAGCCCTGGAGGAGTTGGTGTTAGCCACACAGTTCTCATAATCAGGGCCAGGAGTTAGGCTAGAAATGTATTTGTAACAAATTGTAAAATAACTTACAACACCTTCTTGAAGGTGACTTGTTTTCAATACTGCTGTGTATTTCAGCAGGCAGCTAGTAAAAGGTTAAATAATGCAAACCTACAAGAAGTGATGCTGAAGAATCACTTTATAAATAAGCAATATATGTGCTTAAATTTTCTTTATATTATGACAATTTGTTAATTGGAAAATTGATTTCCTATTTTTACGTATGATGCAGTAGAGAAAAATGTTAGTTTCTTTATTCTTATATGAGCTTTATCAGTTTTTGTGATCTCAAGAGAAGTGATTAAAAAATGCTAGCTACTTTTATTAAATGTCATATTCATTTATAAAATTACTTAGTAATCTTTGGATGAGTATTAAAAGGATAACAGCTCAACTTTTGTGATTTTTAAGAATATTCTATCAATGTGCATAAATGTGTCATTTTTCTTCAAATCTTCATTTATACACCTTCAGAAATAATGTCAATATACCTTAGCAGTTTTACAACCTATATAGACAAGTTTTAATTAATTATTGAATAAAGGCAGGAATTGTAAATTTAAAGATTATTCATTTAATAAAGAGAAAGTTTTAATAATAGGGACCAGTACTATATTAGTTGCTGAGAATAAATATAAATATAAATGATATTTATAATACAAGTATAAATAAGCAAATTTAATGCTCATTTTGCTTTTGGAATTTCCAAATCAGCTTAATAAATAAGCACAATACAGCATATTCCTGGTTTTGCTAGACTGGAGAAATGCATGTATTAAGCAATCGGTGAAAGATGAACTGGATCAAGAAGGAATATGTTGGAAACTACAAAAGAATAATTGTTCTTGCCCTCAGAATTGCTGGCACAAAGGTGTTATAAACATATGTAGTTCTAGGACTGAAAAAAAGAAAAAAGAGATAAATAAAAATGAAGGGAACACAGAGGAACAGATAAGAGTGTATTAAAAAACACAGAAGACATTCATGCTGCAACTAAGTATAGCGGTGGATACCATTGGACCATGTACTCTCAATGTACAACAAATCAAAATAGACAACAAAAATTATCTGTACCTATACATACACACAGTTTTCATATATACTTTTCATGTATGATTACTGTACTTTCCACTATGTAGATATTTTAAATTATATTTTTGTTTTTGTTACCCCAAAATCTGTAAAGTAATGACAAAGGCAAGAAACATAATTAGAAGCTCTGAGTTCTAGACTTGTCTGTTTTATAACTAGATTTATGATTCTAATACAATTACTTAATATCTTTAAACCTTCTCAGTGTTGTAGTAAAGATTACCTAACTGCCTTGTCTAACTTCACAAGCTTTCCTGAAATTTCTTTGTAAACTGGGAATTAATATGCTCCCAGAGTTGTATATGCAAATGATCTTGAGCTCCAAAACACTTTACAACTCGTTGGCATGGAGGGGATAATATGAATTAGAAAATGTTGACTCCTCTCAGCCTAAATGTGCCTTGATCAAATGAATTAGCTCACTGACTATAGTTTTTGTTCTTTGTGATTTAGGAAAGGGCATCAAAGGTGTTTATTTATTTTTCTTTTTCACAGCCTTCCACACATGACAGAATTTTATGAAAGAGGGGAAAAGTACACCTTAATGCTCTCTAGTGCTTTGTTTTTGGAAATTATTTAATTTGAATAGGATTTTAAAAGTGAAAGAACATTATTTATAAAGATGTAAATGTATTGTTTTAATGTAAATGTCTTTATCATATGATCAATCATAAAAGTTAGTTTAGATTACAGTCATATAGAATATTTAACTTTATTCACTGTCCTTGTGGCAGGAATACTGAGCTCATTCGTATCACTAAATGATAGAAATCTTAATGTAGTAGATTCCATTTTTTTGTTAAACATGAAAGAAATAAAGAACTGATATAGGGGAATTCCTTAAAAAAATCAAATATCTCAAAAGATTTAAAGATTAAAGAACAACAAATTTTAAGGATTTGTTAAAGTATCTTTTTTTTTTACTTAAATTCTTTTATTGGTACATTTTAGGTATACAACACGCTTACATTTCTCATTGAGAACTTGTACCTTTACATGATGCATCTTGGTTCTTATTTTTTCCCCATTCCTAGCCCTCCCTTCATCCTCTCCACCTTTCCCTATTTACAAAGACTTTATTTCCATTTTTTTCAGCTCTCATCATTTTTCCTTTCCCTTCTCCTGCCATGTCGCTGTTACCTAGAATTGCTTTTGCTGTTCTGGGTCTCTTCTTGATTTAAATGAAATTTTGGATTATTTGCTCAAGGTCCATGAAGTATGCTGCTGGGATCTCAATTGGAATTGCATTGAATTTGGAAGTACGGCCATTTTCATTATAATCCTTCCTACCCAGGAGCAGGGGATGTCTGTCCATTTTCTGATATCATCTTCAATCTCTCTTTTTAGGGTGCTATAGTTTTCAGAGAGGTCTTTCATTTCTTTCGTTAGATTGATTCCTACATATTTCAGTTTTTTGGATGCTATAGTGAAAGGAATTATTTGCCCTATTTCTCTCTCAGTGAGTATGTCACTCGTGTAGAGGAAAGCTATTGATTTTGGTGTGTTGACCTTGTAACCAGCTACTTGACTGAATTTGGTTATTAAGTCTAGAAGACTTTTGCTGGAGTTCTTGGGGTCTTCTATATAGAGTATCATGTCATCTGCAAATAATGACAATTTGACTTCTTCATTACCTATCTTTATTCCTTTTAT
>NW_004624748.1:32270379-32311510 GCF_000247695.1 Heterocephalus glaber | reverse complement strand
AACTATATTGAACAAGAGTGGTGATAGTGGACATCCTTGTCTTGTTCCTGATTTTAGTGTGAAGGATTTCAGATTTTGATCATTTCGTATGATATTGGCTGTTGATTTTTCATAGATGGCTTTTATCAGATTGAGGTAGAGACCATCTATTCCAATTTTCATCTTTTTAAGTATATTTTAAAAAATTCTATGTCTAGAAATTAACCCTCTTGAGTTTTGTGGAATTAGCTTTTAGGAGCTAAGTTTTGGAGACATCTTATTGTCTTGTTTTCTTATGTTTCTTGTATTTTTGTGTTGAAGTTTGTAGATCAGTTGGAATGGAAAACTGTGCCACTATTTTGGAGAACTGTCAAGTTAGTGTCCTTCTCCTCATTATGTGCTCTTGGCTGTGGGTGTGATTCAGGAATCAGGCACCTAGTTAACTCTTTCTAGGTTCTAGGTTCAATTTCTACCAGTACACTGTGAGGAAAGAACAACTACCAGTAATATCAGCATACAAAAACCCAACATATAGTTTAAAACTTGTTTAAAAATTTTCTACCCTTTTCATAATACAGGAAGATGAAGGAATCATAGTATTAAAAGATGCACTAGGAAATATGAAAAGAAAAACAAAAAATTAGAAAAGAAATTAAGGAAATGAGACAAAAGAGAATAAAAAGAAAATAGGTTTTGATAATAATATTTTTATTTTATATCTGGAAAGAATGGAGATTTGAAGGTTATGTTGGGGGTATAATGAAAGAAGTAAAGGGAAGGAATTATAGAGGAAAACGAGAATATATACAGAAGCTGAAACCACCTAATAAACCAGGAGCAACACAAACTTAAAAAACCCATGAAACAACCCCTGATAAAGGATAGCTAGACATATGAAGGTAAAACTATATAAAATCAAAAGAAGTAATTATGGCTCATACAGAATTTTACATATACCTATGTACCATAAATACATTTTAGAATAAAAAAGAAGAAAATAAATTTCAATTATAGTATTTATACAGAAGAATTGGGGGAATAAAGGGAGATTGGAGAGTGTATGAATGTGGAGGCAAGAAAGACAAGAAAGGATTATAAATTGAAAGTGAGAGAAGATAAAGGGAGACTGAATCCATTTAATGACCTAACACAAACATGAATTTAGCAAATTCTATGAAATAGCACTTGGTATAAGAGAACATAATGTGACATGGTGAGATTCAATAGAAGTAAAAGTAAAAACATGCACTCATAAGCACTTTTGATTACACATTCACCCTGTGGCACACAAAGAAACATGATTAAAAAAATCTGATATTCCTTCTTGTGATTGATGGTATTTATAAAGGAGTCTAAATTAGTCCAGATTTTTCCTATGGCTCAGTCCAAACAGAAAAGCATTTGTAGAGCTTTGGGAAGGTTAATCTCAATCCTGCTGTGGTTGTAGATGGGAATTTGATTAGGTCAGCTGTTGATTGAATTAAATTCCACCTACTGATTTATACTGTATGGTACCTAGAACACATGTGAGTCAGAGGATCCAGGGTGTCTCCTGAATCTGTCACTCACAAGTCTGTGGGGAGTTCCAGAATGTGGGCTAAAGCTCTGGAAATGTCCAGACCATGCTTTTGGAGATGTGGGTGACCAGTGTTCATGTGCTGCTGTCTTCACTGTCAGTGCTTCCAAGTAGATAAGAGGGGCATGGGCAGGAATCATGGACTGTGTTTATGTAGAAGCTGAGTTACCTGGAGGTGCATAGCCCTCTGCTAATGCTAATTCCTACAGGGCTGGCTCTAGACTCAGGCCTTTCTTCCCCCACCAGCAAAACCTTAAGTGGCTGAACTCTGCCTGCCACTACATTTAACTGCCTTACCATGCTGGGATTTTACCTAGGCCCAGTTGAGTCTCTCATAAACTGAAGATAGGAGTCTCTCTCCTGATCTCAGGGTTTTTTAGTTTTGCCATGTCACAGTCACCTTTCTCTGCACCCACACTTAATTATTAGTGAAAGCAGTCACTTCCTCCTTGTCTTGAAGCATTAAAAAATGTAGGTAGTTCTGTGCTTAAGTAGAAGGGAACTACTCAAGATCTGCAGTGTATTTTCCATTCAAACATTGCACTTTTCCCTTTTAGAAGTTTGATTTGGGGTTTCTAAATCATCTATTCTTAATTTTTTTGAACATATGGAATTCATAATGACTGTTTTAATATCCTTGTCTGTTAACTTGACCATCTGTATCAATTGTAAATTGATTATAACTGATGGATTTGTCTTGTAATTATGGCTTCAGTTTTGCTACTTCTTTATAGGCCTGACAACGTTTGATTGGAAGCATTACAGAATGAATTTAACTTTGTGAGGTTATTGGTATTTTTGTATACTGAATATTTTCACGTTACTACTAATATCCTTTAGCATGATTCTGTAGTCTAGCAACATTACTTACAATCAGGTTGATCACTTGAGTCTTTTAAATTTTTTTTGATAGAACTAGTAGAACAGTGTTTAGTGTAAAGCTGATTGCTCTCTATCACTGCAACAATGCACTTTGAAGTACTTTCCTCAGTCCTGTGTGAATGATGTTTCCCAATCAGATGCTGGAAAGAGATACTGTTCCCTAGGCTTGTGTGATTACTGGGAAATGTTGTCTCTAATCCTCTCAGTTGATTCTTCCTTAGGCTTAGACAATTTACTCACAGGCACTGCATAGTACTCAGTTGAATACTCAAGGAGAACCCTCCAATCTCCATTTTTATCTTTGGGCAAAACTTTCCTCTCTGACTCTTTATCTAGAAAATTCTAGGCCACCTTGTTCTCCCGAGATTGCAATTCTGTTTCCTCAATTCAAACAGTTCAATGGCTACCTGGGCTTCCTTCCAAACTTGCTCATCCTCCTAGAAATTATTTTAAGACACTAAGCACGAGTATTTCAGGAAGCAAATAATTTGTTTTCTATCTTTTAGGGGTCATTGGTCTTTAGTATGTTCAAGATGCTATTTACTTATATTTTGTACATTCTGTAGTTTTAGGATATTATATATATATAATATATTTTCATTTGTTTAAATTGGGAAGTTAAGATTGGTATTCCAATCTTCTAGATTTTATTATGAATATGTATTTTTTCCTTTTATTACATATAAATCTAGGAGAAGTGAAGTATTACTATGTTTAATTTGTGAGTCATTTGTTATTCATTGTTTTATGTTATAAATTTTACCATTTTCTAAAAAGTGCAGGCACTACATTCCTTTGTTTTTAAATTTTTATCTTCTGATGGCTGGTTTTAGTAAATTAATAAAAAAATTGGGCCAGGGATTTAGCTCAGTGGTTCCACCACCTGCCTCCAAAGCACAAGGTCCCGAGTTCGATCGCTGGTTCCACACACACCACACACACACACAAACACCCACGCACAAAATTGATAAAAAAATATAAACTTATATGTGGACTTATTAGGAGACATTAAATTTCACATAGAATAAAAATTGTAAAGATCAGTTTTCTTAAATGTATCATAAAAAACCTGAACTTAGAATTTTAAAGTATTAAATTGAATATTTAATAGAAAGGGACAACTTGGTCAAATTTTGTGATTCTTCTTATGGTGTAGACATACTAAGTGACATAAAAATATACACATAACTTACAAAAGATCTTTACTTCTCTTCAGAAATTTAATATCAAGTGTTGGCAGCACAATGATCAAGACATTGTGTGATACCAGTTCAGTTATTCATATTAAACAATCTCGTTCTTTGTAAAACTCAAGGAAAAAAATTACTTTCCAGAAATTAAGTATGAAAAAAGAGATGGAGAATCTGTAACTAGTGAACAAAACCACAGAGTATGAAAAACCCCTTATATTCATCCAGTAATGATTATTTTATTAAACACAGATAATTACTGTAATTTATTAAACACAGATAATTACTTTAAAATAATTTTAAAAAGAAAGCATTAAACACTAATATTACTATTCCTTTTTAAAAGGGACTTTTCTCAAATAAACGAGTTTTGAGTCATTTGATCTATTTTTATTCCTTCTGCATTTCTCAAAAGCAAAGTTCTTTAAGTGTTCTTTAGAATAGAATGAATTATAATGAGTGACATGTTAAATATTTCAAGCCAAGAAGTAATCAACTTAAAACTGGCTTTAGTTTTCTTTTCTGCTTCATATTTTTACTACATTTTCATAGTATGTTCTGCCTAAAATACAAACACACAGATGGTAATGTAGTGTTACCAGCCATAAGGTTGAAGTATGTTTGTGTGTGTTGGTTGGGAAATAACTATAAAATGAAGTACTTGTAGACACTAAACAAAATCCACTCTCTACATATTTTATAATATAGCTACATATGGAGCAATTTAATTACCACAATATATGCTTCTAAAATTAGGCTTGTTTACTTTAGTGAAAAATTATACAGACTTTGAAGGCCAAACCCAAGTGGCCTCCTGTTTTTCAACAAGATGAAAGAAAACATTTTGCTAAGTGTAACCTAAAGGGAATGAAAAAAGTAAAAGAAATATAATAATTGAATTGAACTTACCTGAAAAAAAGTGTTATCTATCTATATAGATAATTCTATATCTATCTATATCTATACCTATATCTATCTACATCTAGATAGAGATATAACATGTAGCAGTGTCCATATGATTTACTTAATGTAAACATACCAATTTTAGAGAGATACCTACATTTTAAAAGGAATCTATTTTTTTTAACTTGATAGAAATAAAACTGTTTTAATAAAAATATACTGGCTTATTATAGTCATTCTTTTCCAATTCAGTATTGATTATTACCATGAAAATAGAATTCCAATTAAGAAGGGTAAGGGTGGAGAGGGCGGAGGGAGGTCAAGGGAATGGGGAAAAAATAAGAACCAAGTTACATCATGTAAAAGTACAAGATCCCAATGATGAATGTAATCGTACTGTATACCTAAAATGTATCAATAAACAATGGGAAAAAAAGAATGAAAATATAAGTGTGTTTGAATTGAGGGAAAGTATTTTGAGGGGAATTAATGGCAACGTGTCTTTTACTGTGACAAATTTTTTAAAAAAATTTACACACTCCCCATATATTTTGATTTACCAATATATCATGTGTTTGTAACATTTAAAAAAAGATATTTCTTTTCCTAAGTCAAAAAAAACTAATTAATTTAAGAAATGTTTGGTCGCATGATTTCAAAGATCTGAGTATTTTCAAAATTATCTATCTGAAGGAGAAAAAGAAGAAACGGTTCTACCATGTGAAAGAGATGGTTACTTCCAGATAAATAATTTAGTATAAAATAATTCCTGTAGATTTAAGAATTGGAAATAAGTATAATTGATTCAATGGCTGAGAGGGAAACTAAACTGAGAAATTCAGCAGACATATTGGATTCAGGCATTACTAGTATAGCACTGCAACATAAAGAAAAGTAATCAAGTTAATGATATTTACCAAAAATATTGCTAATATAAACTTAACATTCATCTATTTTGTGCTGCAGTAGTTACAAAAATGTAATGGGGAACTTTTCAGTTTTAATTTCACTATTTCTCTTTATTTTAGTAATAAACACTATTAAATGACTACAGATACTTAACCATTGTTTCAATGTCTTTGGCTTTAACACATGTCTTGTATTTAAGGGTCAAGTTTAATCTGAAAAATAAAAATTATTTACTTCTTTATAACTAACCCCATCTTCGAGAACCTACTTCAAATTTTACTTATATCCAACTTCTTTGCATTTCAGCTTGTTTCTAATAACTAAAGTAGTATAATGTATAAATAGCTGAGTATATTTTTGATCAAAAACATATAATAATTGTATTGTTTTAATGTAGTTGATAATTACTTAATTATGTCTGTAAGTGATCATGCTCATTTAAATGCATGTGTTTCTTTCTTTCTTCAACTTATTTTTTAATGGATTATACACATCTCTGAGAATTTGGAAAAAATGTACATTGAACCCACTAATTATTGCTATTTTCCCTAAAGATTTTCTTCTCAAACTTAGTAATTGACTGTGAGAATCATCTTGTGATTTGAATTTATTAACAACTAATTACAATTAAATAATAAATGTTGAATTGGCAACAAAAATACAAATCAAAAGAAACAATTATTTTTATTTATCTTGGCTTATCTTTGACTTGTCAGAAAGTGAAAGACATCATTTTCTATTGCATTACTTCTCACAACTATTTTACTTCCTAGATCTAAGAAACAAACAAAACCTGGATAGAGACAGTTAAAGGACTGTAAATCTAGAAATAATAGCCACATAAACAGATGAAATAATGTTATATATGCAACAAAGTGAGAGGTACTAAGCAATTTCCCCAGCAGTTCCTGAAATTTTACCATTATACATCTACCATTATACATCATTTCCTCTCCCCTGTTCCTTCTGCATCCTACAGGATTCTAAGAAATACAGTTGATTTTCCTTAAAACACATTCCTTTATCACAAGCATCAAAAAATCCAGGAAAGAATAGCAAGGCTAGAGTCATAAGAGGAAAAGGAGGAAATGAATGTTGTAAGTACTATAGTAGGCAATCTTTCCTTTTTCATAATTTTGTGATACAATTTCTTTTTTATGGCTTCTGATTGGATTATAATTTTTCCCACTATGATACTATAAAACTAAGATAACTTGTATTGAAAATGAGGCCATAAAGAAAGACAGCAGTTCTGTACAAGAGAGGATAGCTTGAAAACAGTCCCAAATTGTTTCTAGCCTCTGTAATCCTTGCCCTAAAAGAAAAATTAAGATGCATAACTCTTTAGATTATATCCCATAAAATAATTTCACATTAACCAAATTAACCCATAGTTACATAGCTTAGTTACCTTTTTAAAATAAGCCTATGCATTGTTTTATCATCATGGTCATCTTCATTAGTACGAGGAATTTTACATCTAGTTTCAAGACCACATGCATGTACTGATTCACAGAGGTAGACAACCCCCCCAACAATAGCTCTAACCCTTATAATACCCCTAGCAAATTGTTCAGGAAGTCATTGCCTCCCAATTTCTGCGTTGGGCAACTTATTCCCTAAAGTGTGAGATTTGATTACCTTTTCTCAGCATGCATTCAGACAAATGCTATTATTGGTCATAAAATTATCCAGCCCAGTGACCTATGGTGACAGTGAATTTCACAAGGTGACTGCCTGCTGAGTGAAGCATCTTCTTTTATTTGTTCTAAATATTTTATATTATGGAGCTGGAAAGAAAGAGGAGTGACTCCAGATGTTTAAATACATTGACACTGGCATCTGGTTAGAGAGTCAGGTTATCAAATTTAGCAAACAAATACACAAGATACTCAGTTATATTTTAGTTTAATATGACAAAATGATATTAGTACATGTTTCATGCAATATTTGGGACATCTTTATGCTGCAAGTTTGTATCTGTTATTTTTATGAAATTCTAGTTTTTTTCTAGGTGTTTGTTATATCTGGCAACAAATTTTTAAGGGATTCATTTTACCTTTACATCCCACAGAATATTTGTGTTATAGGTTGACTTTATCTACATTATTGATGCAATTGACCTTTTTAAAATGGTATATACACAAGTAACTTGTCTGAATTCGCATTTGAATCACTCAGAGGTTAGCTAGGGTAGAATATTTGCTAGAAATATCTGAAGTTCAAACACCAAAATGGTTTGTTACAGAAAGAAACACATGGGTAGGAATATGACAAATGAGTTTTATGATTTTTTTCCTATAGATTACTTTAGACAGATAACAAAAACACTTGTTCTGAATAAAAATGTCCACACATTTTATCTTCAGTCCTGGAACTATTTTTGAAATGGGATTTGCATACAAAATTCATAAATGACTGATGAACTGTGCTTCATTACATCACTGCATCTAGACTTAACTGCTGCCAGAATGCAATTGTTACTAGAGGGAAATCTCAGTAGCACTGGATAGGTCAGGAGAACACCTGCCTAGTTGTGATTCCATGTTCTGCAACCATAACTAGAAGAGATGAGCTATGGAAAAATGTGTATGTGGAAGTAACAAACAAGGTAGCTCACTTGCATAAGTGCTCAGTCAGAAGTGTGAAAACATTGCCTGCCTGAACAGAAAAAGATGAACAATTTATTTCTTTTGAGGAAATTCTTGGTGTGATAGAATTCATGCACACCTATGTGGGACGAAATGTATTTCGATGACTTAACCATAAATTTTTCAAACATGGCTAAGATCTCTTTTTTTTGGTACTGGGGATCGAACTCAGGACCTTGCGCTTCCGAGGCAGGCAGCGCGGCACCACTGAGCTAAATCCTCAACCCCATGATCTCTTTATAGTCTCTGTAAAGTGACTGCAGTAATTGTTTTTGATATTCTCAAGAATAGCAAGTCACTCTAGAAGCTTTGGAAGTTGGCAGTACAGATGCTCTCAAAATTCTCTTTTAGTCTGGAGTGTACCCTGTCTTAACTTTATCTGTGACTAAAAACAAAAATCAATAAATTTTCTGAGCAGAGAATGTAGAGTACTTTATAAACATATAATATGCTAAGTCCAGTCCTAACTCAAAGTAAGACCCTAGAGAAGGGACAATTGGACCCCTGAAAACACCTTTTATGTGAGACTTGGGATTCCAGTATTGCTTTGAATCTATAAAATTCCATTCTTGTATGAAAATATAGTTATGAGAAGAACAACATATCATGCATATGGTGATAGTATTGGAAAGGGAGGAACAGTGTAGTTAGTATCAGTGTGGCTGATATAAGGAACTCCATGTATGTGATGCTATGTGGAGAATATTTCAAATAATCATCTTTCTTCTACAGAAGGTCACAATCTAAAATGATTGATGATTAATTACTTCAAAAGCCTCAGCCCAAATGAGGATGACAGAAAACTCTACTTGGTTATACTTTCTCTTTCTTGGTGGAATATAAATAATAATTATAACTACACTTTACTAAGGGCATATTATAGGCTTTGTTTTGTATATATTATATCTACTGCCACTACCTTTGTGGGAGATAGTGCAGACAGAGATAAAGGATCAGATTGTCATACCTGTACAAGTTGATATCTTGCTTGAGTTCTAACAATATATCAACATTAGAAGAAGAAGAGCAAGAAAAGACTAGAATAGCAAAAGATAATAAAAATATAAGTATTTGAGAGGATATATAGGATAACAGCTTAATTTAATATTAATTTAATATTCCATATTATATACATATATATTTTATATGCTGTAAATTATATTTTGTCAATATTCAATTACATTTTAAAAACGTGCTTTTTTCTACCAAATCCACTAAAAATGTTTCTGAAGAAAGGACCATTTTGCCTTTTAAGGCAGATTTTGCAACATCTAGAGATTTTTGAGGTTGCTACCACGAGGAGGAGCAAGTAAGGGGGCGTGTTATGGGTTTAGTGGCTAGAAGCCAGGGATCTTGCTAAATGCTCTGCAATGCGCAGGGGCTCCTCACAACAGAAAGTTGCGCACATAGCTACTGCATTTGAGCAACTCTGATGTAGAGGAAGCCTGCTGTTAGGCTGATTTGGGACCTGTGTTAGGATTTTATTCTTCAGAAAGGAAAACTGTGCCTTACACTATAGTAGTACTTAGGCAATAGATGGTAGAATTAGGACCTCGAATACTTCTATTCTTCTCCACATTAGATGTGTGTCCTTAGACAAATTTTATAGATTTGACCCTATTTATTTAATCCATTTCTTGTAATCCAGTTGATTTCTCCAAGAAAACAGGTGAATTATAATAAATACAGTTGTAACTCTGTAGCTACCTAATTCAGGCATATGCATACACACACACCTCAAAAATATATAGACTTTTGTATTTTTCTAGTGATTTAGACTAAAATTATACAAAGTAGCTATTGATACTGGTTGTCAAGTATGTTCTTTATTGTTTTAGAGTCACTTTGTATCTTTGTATTTTTCAAGAAGCTTCTCACCGTATCCAGTCCAGTCTACACAAACAAAATCCTGACTATGTAATTCCCTAGTCTATCAAATGAAAACTGGTCTATCTCCAGATTAGTTTCAGGTGCAAATTACATCATATCCAACACAATAGTGGCTAAATCAGTTCAGCTAGATTCCATAACATTTTCTGGGAGCCAGATTTCTTCCAAGTCACTGTTTTGTCATGGCCACAGTATCATTTTTTTGTCTTGTGCTTCATTATAGATACCGTGTGTGATTCTGACAATAGAGATGAACTTTCTTTTCAGATTGGCATGTTATTATTTTATCTCCTTTTAAACTCTATGTACCAACTACATTAGTTATGTTATCTCTTTAAGCCATATTTTCATAACCTGCAACTAATTTACATACTTGTGGCAAACAATAAATAGAATCAAATGTGAAATTACGTAGCACTTTATTTGTTATAGATATTCAAATAAGTCAGTTACCTTTGTTTTCTACTTCAAGTTTATTTATGAATGTGTCAGAGTCATCTTTAAATATAATCTAAAATACATTCATTCAATCTAGATTAAGATTTGAACATGTGTAAAATACTACAATATGATTCCACTCTGTTTAGGCTCAGTGTATCAGTTTTATTACTGTGTAACAGACTGTAAGCACTCACCCTCTCAAAAAAGCATTATTTTGGCTCACAAGGAAGCAGATCAATAATTTAAGCTGTACTGCTATTCTGGTTTGAGTAAGATTCACTCACGTGCCTACATTTGTAGAAGTGAACACCTGGAATCTAACATATCTGGGAGTAGGCCAGCTATAAGGCAGAGTTATTTGGCTCAGGTCTCTTGTCTTTCCAACAAACTGGGTGGACATGTTATTCTGGAAGTAGCTGGTGTCTGATATGCTCAAGCTACACAATTGGTTACTACTCCTTTGGCTAAAGCAAGTACAAGGTCAATATGAAAGAGCACTATTGAATGTTTCTAAACTGAGGTAGGTGTGAACAACTAAGGACATTATCGATATCTATATACTAAAAATAGGAGTTAAAAAAGCTTTGTCTCTGCCTTTTGAGAATTCAAATTTTCATTCTGATCACTTTATTCAGAAATAATCATAAAACATTTATATAGGAATTGCAGCTTGACATCAAAGTGGAAAAAAAGAAGAAACTTTGACTGGAGACAAAGAATATATGAGCAAAAACCTAAAGTAAAGAACAAGTATGTTATTTGGAAAAGTAAATTGGAAGCCTGGCTAAATCAAGTTTATTTGGCAGTATGTGAAAAATTAACACTTTACAAGGCTTTGTATTATAGTTACCTACAAATGTCAAGATACTCAAGAGATGATTGTTCACTAAATAACGAAGAGCTACTAATAAAATCTAAAGGAAGAAATGCCATTTATAATTAATCCTGCTTCCAAAATAATTAAAATAGAAAAATTAGTTATATCCTAAGAGGAAACCAAAAGACTGGTGATAAAATATCACCACAGGTTTGTGAAAATAAGCTTAAAAAGGAAGATATGAATATGATCTTAATTTTAAAGGAAAAATAATAGTGCTTGCTCATGATTTTATGTGTGCAGTGAAACAGAAGGGAGAGAGATGGCTAAGATTGGAAGCAGACTGATGCATAATCAGAGAGAGAAGTAGGAGGAGCTAAGTGCTAGATGCAAAGTAACACAAGAGCCCTATTTTCCCTGATTAAAAAAAATCAAATGGTAAATCTATAATAAACATTTTAACAAGTGATCATATATTTTCAAAAAAAAATCACTTAGAGAATTTCTATATTTAAATATGCTAGAACCATTAAAACAAAATTATCTAATGTTTTGAGATAAAAATTAGTAATCAAACTAGTTGAAATTGAAACTTGAAAATGATCCACATAGCAGACATTTTTGTTTACGATAAATATAAAAATATACAAAATAATTCAAGTACCTAGAATTAATGAAGAGATATTCATAGAAAATGAAAAAATAAAAATAGCAACTGTGAATGGAACTATGTAAGATTATTTACAATACATGAATAATCCTTGAGATAATTAAAAATAAATTCAAATAATAAATTCAATGTTATAAAATTTCAAATAGAGTATATTGAAAATCTAAACGTACTTAAAATCTATACTTGCAAAGAATACTGAAGAGTTCATGCCATAATTCATGGTATGATTAGTATAAATCAGATCAAGATTTCTTTCTGGGTTAACTACTCAACATAAAGTTCCACTAAGGACATGTGATGTCTAGGTGTTTGAATTAATTCTTTATTTCTTAACCAAACATAATATTAGAGAACAAATATGTTCAAATATTTATTTCAATACATATTTTAGCATCATTTTGTATATTTTTCAGAAATTCATAAGATTGGTAAATGTTTCATTTGAGAGAAATATCCTATCAAGTCAGCTAGGTAATTTTTGTCTATTAGAGAGAAACAGCAAGAGAACAGGTATTCAAAATATATTATGTACAGCTGTTTCCAAATTTATTCCTGTCCTTTGTTTCTCCAAAGTATAGGATTTATAAAATGTACTTTCAAGCATACTCTTGTAAATTGAAAATTATCTAAATATTCAGGAATTAGTTTGAGGAAAAATATCAACCCCACTGATTCTAGCAGATTGTCAAAACCAAATGTCGCCAATTTCATGTCTGATAGTAAATTTGACCTGGTGTTTGTTCTATCTTAATTAATTTCCCTCCCTAATACACAAATTAGTTTCTTCTGCACTGTGTGCTCACATAAAGTCACTGGTAAAGCATTAACTTTCTACCTATATGGCGATCACTTTTTATTAGGTCCGTGCTCTTTATGTTGTAGGGCATAAAGGAAGAAATTTGAGTTTTAGGGATTCAAGTTCAAAACTTTGCAATAATAACTTTGACTAGGAAATACTACATCCTTAATGCCAATATGAATGGTTAAACTTCTTTCTAAAATATACAGTTGTTTTATGTTTATACCAACTTATTTGGTCTAAGTTGTACATGCATATTCTTTTTTTTAGAGCATGTCAAATATATTCTCACACAGGGTGTAGCAGTAGAGAAAGGTGTGTCACTTTTGTCTCTACTTTAAGTTTACATTTCAAATCAGTGAATATGTTCCATCGAACTCAAAGTGTTTTTTCTAGAACTATCATACATACATTGACCTTGATGCTGCCCAGTTTCTTAAAATTTCTTGCTTTGTACCCCAAGTCAGCTTCCTCTGGCTAACAATATCATTATAATGTTAAGTAATCAAAGCCTTTTACAGAACATTTTTCTCCTGTAGTTGTATTATTTTCCTAAAACCAATTGGACTTTATTTTTATAACCTATGACAGAAATTCTTAAACTTTTCATCTTAGGACTCATTTACACCCTTAAAATTTTTTGGACCCTCAGAAAAGTTTTATGTGATTTATAATAGATTACATCTATTACCAAATACCATGTAGAAATTAAAACTCAAATTAATATATCTCTATTATTTCAAATAAAAATAAACTGACCTATATATTGAAATGCTTTAGTGAAAAATAACATTTTCAAAAATATTCATTTTAAGCATTATATAGAAAAGCTTTTAAAAATCTGCCTTAATTGAAGATGTTTAGATTCTTATATCTCATTCATTATTCAGTTTACAGGCATCGCTTTTGGAGGGGAATGAAGTATGTGAAAAAATTTCAACCTCACACAGATATATTGGGAGAACAGACAATTGCTTTTTTTTCAGGCAATTGTGTATATACTTACACCACAACACAGTAAGAAATAATAATTTATTAAAGGTTGGTTGCAATGAGAAATCTGATTGAAACTTATGCATTCATTTTGCATTTTGAATGGAATTTTTTCAATCTAAGAATTTAAACTATGGTTGGTTCTTTGAAAAATATTGTTTTGTAGATATAAGCAAATCTAAATATTAAACCTTTATGGTACCACATAGAAAAACAGAAAGATATGATCAACAAATATAGTGAGCACTGTTTAAAGACATTCATTACAGTAAAAGACACATTGCAATAAATCCCCTTCAAAATAGTCCTTGCTGGGAATAAAACTTACTCCATCATTCTTGCCACTTTCAGAAGCAGTTTGAAAGTTCTCTCATGTCTTTAGTAGGTGCTGTTGTGGCTACCTTGATGTCCTGAATTGATTCAAAAAAGTTACCTTTCATTGATTCAAAATGTTAGGAAGAGATAGAAATCCCATGGAACTAGAACTGTTGAATAAAATGGGTGAAGACACAGTATAATGCTTTTTCGAGCCTGCCTTTCCTTTGAATGGCACTGGCGGCAGCCTTCACCATATTTTGATCACATCTCATTAAGACTCTCATGAAAGAAGACTTCCAGAAGTGCTTCAGAAAGTGTCAAGAATAATGAAATAAGTGTGTTTAAAGTGAGAGGGAGTATTCTGGGAGGGTTGGATTAATGTTAATGTGTCTTTTATTGTAATAATTTTTTAAAACATTAAAATGCTCACCATATTTTTTATCCTACCTCATTCATCACTGTTCAAAACTTGTTAAAGCTCAAAGTGAAAGATGCAAGTTTTCCCAAATTCTATTTTTACTTGAAAATGTAAATTTCACCAGAAGCAAATAGTAATTTATTTACCTTGAAAGTAAGCCTTTTTTGCTAATCATTAGGAAATTGCCTAGAAAGTACCAAAGCCTGGATAGATTTTTTCTCAGTTGCTCTTTCAAAACAAACAATGTTCCATGATAAAAATTCAGCATAATACCTTAGGTTTGGTAAGTTATAAATAGTAAATATTTATTTCTTATAGCTCTGGAAGCAGGGAAGCAAAGATCAAAATGCCCATTGATTCGTTGTCAGTTGCAGGTTTGCACTACTCCTTGGTAAGTGGTGCTCTTCTTGCTGTATCTTTCCTGTAACTATGTTATCATGTACAGTACTAGGAACTAGGAGATCAAATGGCAAAATAGTTGAGCTATGGTATCTGCTCTCATAGAGTTTATAGTCTATGTCCATTAATTCTAATATGTCAGCTTCATTGGATAAAGAAATGTCTGTCGCATAAGTAACATACACTCGTAGGTGCGTGACTAGGCGGGTCAAGGAGATAGGCATTTGAGTACTATATATGGTCCCTGCCCATTTCTCTTTGTCACTGTTTTTGTGCTCAGCTTCCTACCCACCATGAACTAGGCAATTTTGCTATACCGCACTCTTCCACCATGATATTTCTGCCTTGGAACCTACTGACTAGGTAGTAAATCTGAAACGTTGTGCTAATCTAGCCTTTTCTCTTTTAAGTTTTGGATATTGAGTATTGATTCTCAGTAGTGAGAAAGCTAATACCAAATCTTAAGGGAGAAATAGCTAAGTAACGAGTAAATCTCTGGTATTTTTGAAATATTTTAAAAAATTCATTGACACTTTTCTCTTCAAGAGGTAGAACCTATTTGTTTTCCTTCTGAGTTTAGGCTCTACTCGTTACTCATATTTGAACTTATTTCCACTGGAGATCTAGCTATATGCATCTCAAATTTTTTTCTGCAAGATTAATTAGGACACTGTCTTTAAACTGAGCCTCGTGTACAATCTTAGGACATGCACAAACTGTGGACAAGTTCCTTGTCGGAATGTAACATGGATGGCCTCCAGTTCAGTGTCCAGTAGAATCCATGTTCCCACCCCAAACCTCTAGAGCCTGGCCTTTACAGTATCCCTTTCTATCAGAAGTCTGGTTTTCTGAGCCCCACCTACAGTCATCTATGAAGCTCTGCCTGTAGCCATCTAGGGGCTCTCCAGCTTGCTGCTCCTGACTTTCCCAAATCCTCCCACAATGAAGTTCCAAAAGCTTCAGAACCATATGGCCAGGTACAGACACACAACAACCCCACTTCTCTGGGACCAATTTCCATTAAATTTTCATTATATACTATATTAGAACCATAAAATGATTTATAAATTGCACTGAAATGCCATCAGAGGAATATGTCTTTGTTTTATAACCTACTGTAACTACTGAGCTGGTCTGTGCTCAACTGGTGGTTTAGGATTGATGCATTCCACAGATTGTTACAAGTACAGTTATTTATAAATATCTGACCATATGTAGATTGTGCAGATATTGACATTTTTCTTCATAACAAAAGTACTTATTAATATTATTGTTATAAATATTTTGTGGTATGTTCTTAATGCATTTTAATGTTGACTTTACATATCCTTTAATTTAAATGATACTGAACAGTTTCAAACCCTTGAAATGTATTCATAGGAATTCTTTCTTTTTAAATTTTTCAAAACTTCAATTGTTGTCTGCAAGCAGTTTTATTAAATTGTCTGTTTCAAAGTTGTCTATACCTCAATAAAGATTTTAACTTTCAAAGTATCTATAACTAATTTTCTTAACAGAGTATATCAATTTTTCTTGCAACAAATTGCATTCTCCCTAGAGCAGTGAGGTCCTTTTGTGAAGTGGTAGCTAGTACTGTACTATGTAGAGTGGGGAAAACTGATTAATTGCTCTTAGAATAGCAAATGAAGCCTTTTAATTTAATGAATATTTCAACAGAATCAATTCACTTTGTCTCTCTAAAGGCAAAATTCCTTAGGGAGAATTTCTTTGTGGTGAGCTAGAGACTAAATTGGAACCTCTGTGAAGTTGACATACAACCATTTGTTTTCCCAAACATGGAGATTATCTGTATACATCCAATACATTACTCTTAACCTAAAACACATTATGTATTAGGAGTTTAGATTTACAAATTATTTTTGAGGATTGTAAGTTGTGAGGCCAGGGCATGAGTTCGCTCTAGCTGAGATCTGTTTATACTTAGTATACTACTGAAGTGATATTGCTTAGAAGGCAAGAGAGTATAATGGATAGATTAGTAGACTAAGAGCATGACTATGTGTGGTATAAAAATGAAGTGTATCTTAAATCTTGTGGGCCTGACACAATGCAAATTTATTACAGCCATTTATATCTTCGAAGCAGCTTTATTTTTATAATCCATAGTCTTACATTTTAAGCCAAAAATCAAAGCAATTTTTATTTGCTTAAATATTTACTTTTTTAAAAAATTAGTCTTTGCACCTTAATTTCCATTTGTTTGAAGCTTGGCAATTATGCTCATAGTTAAGTGGCTTTTATGATCATTTTTCTCTGATGGAAAAAAATCTCATAATGATAACTGTTGATAATTGTTTTATTTAATTTGAACAAGTTATTATCATCTTTTCTTGCATGTGTATACATAAATATGTTTGAGAAAATTCCAAGACATCAAAATAATACCCTCACATATATTCTCAATAGTTATCAAAAGTCTATCCACACTTGGGACTTTCTGATAGCTTTGGCAATTTAATTTTTTTGAGTTTTATAGAAAATTTTAAATACAAGTCTTAGCAATCACTTAATACAAATGTTAGAGAGCAAAGGAGAACAATTTACATATTGTAAAATAATAGATGTGAACATTCTACTCCTCAAAAATAAGCTTTTTTTCCTATCCATAGTGTGCAAAAATAGTTTGTAATTTCTTCATTGGCACATATTTATTTTAATAGTTGTTTATGATTGTTTCGCTCTTTTGGCTTTCTGGATTGAAATTAAATGAGCTTGTATTTTTCAATCACATAAAGTGCTACAAATATATTCATTAAATTCAAATAAATGAAGATTTATAGACTGTATTGTAGTATTTAAGAAGACTAGCCAAGAGGACATTACATTGTATTTTAAAGCACCTTTAAAACCAAAGTCTGGTTTAAGCCAAATTAAATTATAAACATACGAAAACGAGAAAGACATCAAAAATATTTAGAAAGCTCTCTGATGTTTTTACATTAATATAAAAAATAACATATAATAAAATCTAATTTTTTTAGGGGGGGGTTGATACCAGGGATCAAACTCAGAGCAGGCCCAGCGCCACTGAGCTAAATGCCCGGCCCACAAAATCTAATTCTTAACGATCAGGTACAGGTACTCAAAATTAAAATCTTATAAGAACATTTGTTTGATATAAAAATGTTTTATTAAAATAAAACAATATTTTTTATGTAGAACCTAATTTAGATGTAATTTAATCATGAATCACACATGCACACACTTGAAAATAGATTTCTAACCTGAAAAACTTCATGATGTTCTACAACCTCTCATGTTGTTCTCTGCTTACCTTCACTCTTCCTCCTTCACCCAATCTTTAGGAGGTTGGTTCCTTAGTGTCAGTTCAGAACATTAGAGGAAATTTGCTGAATATAGCAAAAATAAAATAAAATAAAATAAAATAAATGGTTCAGTGCAGATCACTTCCAAACCAAAGTTTATTCTCGATATAAAAGTACAATATTGTTAAGAATTTCTTACTCTCCTTTTACTTGTTTTATATTTGATTTTATCTCAAAATCTCTATATTCTTTCCAAACATTTCCAAACACCCATTTTGTAAGAGTCATCATTATACAAGTACTGTTTTTAAATGGGACAACTCGTATTGTCTCTTTAAGGTAATTAAAAGTGTGTGGAATAGAAGATTTACAGAAAACTTGAATACATGAATATATTGAACAAGGCTAATATAGCAAGTTCATATAGCCTGATGTTTATGACTTCCCTAATTAAGCAGCTGGCCAGAAATAAACAAAGAGTTTTGTGAATGTAGGTAAATAGGTTCAACATTTTAAGGTCAATCCCAAGACTGGTTAGGAACCATCATTCTATGTCACTGTTTTTTGTTTGTTTGTTTTACATTTAATAATATGAGGTAATCATGAAATAATTAATATACTACTAATTTAAATTATTTATTATAATTACAAGTATCAGAAATGTATTAGTTTGCTAGGATTTTCAGAACAAAATACCACAGATTGAATTACTGAAACATCAGAAATCTGATTTCTTGTAGTTCTGGAGGCT
This sequence comes from Heterocephalus glaber, assembly GCF_000247695.1. The sequence goes on along the minus strand of NW_004624748.1, from coordinate 32,292,634 downwards.
GGACTTCTAAAGTCAAAATGTCAGCAGAAAGGAACTGGCCCAGGCCTCTTTACGTTTAGATGGCTTTTTCCATCTTCAGTCTTCACACAGTCTTCCCTTCATAGTTTTGTGCAAATTTCCTTTTCTTAAAAGGACATCTGTTGTAGCAGATTAAGGTCTGTCCTAATGAATCATTTTATTTTGATCACTTCTGTAAAAATTCAAATACAGTCATAATCTGAGATACATGAACTGAGAAATTTAGCATATGAGTTTGTGGTGTAACACAATTCAGGACATAACAGTTAGTGAATTTCAAATTATTTCCTGTGTCTACTTTTTCACCTTGAATTTTCATACTATGAACTACATTAATGTATAGCTTGAGATGATGTGACAAATGAACATACATACAATTTATCTATAATTTCATTAAGATACAGAACATTTCCTCCACCCTAAAAAATTCCCTTATACTTACCACTAACTTCACCTTAAATAAATGAAATTATGTAATATATCCACTTTTATATGTCTTATTTTTATCAGCATATTGTGTTGAAATCCAACCATGTTGCTCTATGTTTAGTAAAACATTCCTCTATAATCCAATGTAATAAGCAACTGCATTATAACTTTTTGTAAAAAATAATTTTATTGGTACAATTAAGATATACAATATAATGACATTCACCCCTGGAAATTTGCAACTTTATGTAATCCATAATGTTCTTATTTTTCCCCATTCCCATGACCTTCCTTCAATCCCTCCACACCTCGCTATCTACAAAGACTTTCTTTCCATTTTTTCTTTTTTACATATTAATTCCATCCCCTTACTCCTTTTCCCCTCCCTCTCCCCCTCTCTTTTGCACATTTTCTTCCTATTTCACATTATCCATTATATCTTTTAGTCCTTATTATTTTCTCACACTAGAGAAACTATTTGTTATTTACACATGTGTGTCCTATTTATTTCACTTAAGAATATTGCCTCAATGTGCATCCATTTAGCTATAAATGTCTCTAGTTTCTCATTCTTTATGGCTAAGTAATACTTCATTTTATAAAAATAAACACATTTTCTTTATCCAGTCTCCAGTTAATGGGCAATTGGTTTGGTTCTAAATGTAGCTATCAGGAATTGTGCTGCTATGAACATGGGTTCACATATATCACCATGGTATGATTCTTTTAATTCTTTGGGAAAGATACCCAGCAGAGGAATAGCTGGGACACATGGGACTTCCAATCCTAGTTCTTTGAGGTATCTCCATATTGATTTCCACAGTGGATGCACCAGTCTGCACTCCCACCAGCAGTTGAAAAGAGTTCCTCTTTCCCCACAGCCCTGCCAGCATTTGTTATTGGTTGATTTCATGATAGCAGACATTCTTTCCTGGGTGAAGTGGAATCTCAGCTTTGTTTTCATTTAAATCTCTCAAATGACCAGTGATGTTGAACATTTTTTCATATGCTTATTTGCTATTTCTACTTCTTTGTCTGAGAAATGTCTGTTCATTTCAGATTCCCATCTTTGGATTGGGTCTTTAAATTTGGGAGGTCTGATTTTTTTAAAGTTCTTTATATATTGTAGATAGAAGACCTTTGTCCAAGGGAAAGCTGGTCAAAATTTTTTCCCACATTGTGGGTTGTCTCTTCATACTGTTGGTGGTTACCCTTTCTGTGAAGAAGCTTTTTAGTAAGAAGAGATCCCACTTGTTGATTGTTTGTGCTAGTTCATGGGCAACTGAAGATTTGTTCATAAAATCCCTTCATACATCCATGGCTTCAAGAGTTCTACCTAACTTCTCTTCCAACCGATTCAGCATTTCTATTTTAATATTTAGATCTTTAATCCATTTCAATTTTAGTTTAGTGCATGGTGAGAAATATAGCTCTAGTTTTAATCTTTGGCAAGTTGAAACGCAATTTTTCCAGCAAGATTTATTAAATAGGCTATCTTTCCTCCAGTGAGGGTGTTTGGCTCCTTTATCGAAGATGAGGTGCCTGAGTGTGTCTGGGGTTATTTCTGCAACTTCTAATCTGTTCCACTGGTCCTCAGATCTGTTTCTTTGCCAGTAGCACACTTTTTTTTTTTTATCACAGTAGCTTTCTAGTATAGTTTCACGTTGGGGATTGTGGTAACCCCATCTTGTCTTTATTGTCTAGTTTGGCTTTTGCTATTCTAGGTCTCTTCTTGTTCCAAATGAGTTTTTGAAACTGCTCCTGGGATTTCAATTGGGATTGCACTGACTCTATATAGCAGTTTTGGAAGTATGGCCATTTTCATTATGTTGATTCTTCCTACCCAGGAGCAAGGGATGTCTTTTCATTTTCTGATATCCTACTCAATATCTTGTATCCAGCTACTTGACTGAATTTGGTTATTAACTCTAGAAGACTTTTGGTGGAGTTATTGGGGTCATGCCATCTGCAAGTAATGACAATTTGACTTCTTCATTTCCTATCTTTATTCCTTTTATTTCTTTGTCTTGTCTAATTGGCATTGCTAATGTTTCCAATACTATATTCAACAGTAGTGGTGATAGTAGACATCCTTGTCTTGTTCTTGATTTTAATGTGAAGGATTTCAGTTTTTGACCATTTCATATGATATTGGGTGTTGGTTTTTCATAGATGGCTTTTGTCAGATTGAGGTACAGATTGTCTATTCCAATTTTTTTGTAGGATTTTTATCATAAATGCATGTTGGATTTTGTCAAATGATTTTTCTGCATCTATTGGGATGATCATATGATTTTTGTCCTTGGCTCCATTAATATAGTCCATTACATTTATTGATTTGCATACATTGAGCCATCCCTGCATCCCTTGGATGAATCCTGCTTGTCCAGGGGTATAATCTTCTTGATGATCTTCTGCATTCAATTTTCCAGTATCTTATTAAGGATTTTTGCATCTATGTTCAGTAGTGAGACTGGCCTACAGTTCTGTTTATGGTTGGGTCTTTTTCTGCTTTGAGATTCAAGGTGATGCTTGCTTCCAGGAATGAATTCGGGAGTATTGCTTCCCTTTCAATTTTATTGAAGTGTTTAAATAGTGGTGGCAGTTGTTCCTCTCTAAATATTTTGTACAATTCAGCAATGACGACATCAGAACCTGGACTTTTCTTGGTAAGTTTTTAATTATCTTTTCAATATCATTGATTGATACTGGCTCATTTAGAAATTTTTTTGTCTTATTTGTTCAACTTTGGTGATTCATATGTATCTAAGAATCTCTCCATTTCTTCTCTATTTTCCATCTTATTGGTGTTTAGATTCTCAAAGTAGGAATTGATGATCCTCTGGATTTCTGCTGGGTCCATTGTAATTTCACCCTTTTCATTCCTAATTGGATGGATCTAGTCCTTTTCTTTCCGTTTTTTGATAAGGTTGCTAAGGGTTTGTCAATTTTATCTATTCTTTCAAAGGAAAAACTCTTGATTTCATTGATTTTTTTTATTGTTCTCTTAGTCTCCATTGTATTTATTTCTGCCCTGATCTTTATTATTTAAAAAAAATAGGTAGGCTCAGGGATCCAGAAGGCTACCACTCTGAACCCAGGAATTGGTGTACTGGTGAGCAGCAGAGAAAAGGCTGCTTGGTGGCTTGCTGAGAATTGAAGACCACTGGGTGAGCAAAAAGTCTCCTCAACAAAGGCACAGCAGCCTGCACATGTTGAAATGGGAAGACACATAGACTCGAAATCAGACTTCCAGATCACCTAAGGCAACTCCAAAGGGAAATGAGATGGAACAATCTGATACTCAACCACCCAGACTCCCTAATCAGAAATAATTTCTCAGACAACAGAAGAGATTGTGCCCATAGCACAAAACGTGATTAATAAATCTAGAGCAGACACAGGTAAAAAAAATAGAGGAGCTGAGGAACATGATGGAATCCCAACATAGACAACAAATGGAATCCATAAAACAGATGCAAACAGATTTCCAGGAGATTAAAAACTCCATTTAAAGTTTACAGAGGAGAAGGAGTCAATGCAAGGATAGAATTTCAAATATAGTAGATAGGATTGCAATTATTGACCAGGAAAAGAAAAATTTCTTAAAAATACTAAAGGACCATGAGAAATCAATTCAGTAACTGCTAGATGATGTAAAGAAGAATAGCATCAGAATGATTGGGTTCAATGAAGAAACAGGAGAGCGTGCAGAAAAAGAAAACTGTTCACAGAAGTAATGGCAGAAACCTTCCAAAGTAAGGGGAAAGAACATGACAGAGAGATAAGTGAGGCATATAGGATTCCAAATAGCCATGATCAAAAGAAAAAAAGAGTGTAAAACTATAAATTATTCTCTTGTATTAATCACAAATTTTGATAGGTTCTGGGAATTTATTAACATTCCAGATATTATTTATTTCTCATGTGAATTTTTTTCATTGACTTAAAAACCCATTATTTAATTTCCAAATACTAAGAACATTTTAAGTTGTTAATTTCAAAACCAACTCTGTTTTGGTTAAGGAACATACACAATATTATTTCTATTCTTTGGACTGTATGGAAACATTTATGAGCAAACATATTCCCTAGTTTGTAAGATACTTATGGGCATTTTAAAGGTTTTATATATAATTAAATTTATGTGATGTTTATATCTTGCATATCTTGTCAATTTTTTACCTACCTTTTAATTAATTAAAACTATGTTAAAATTTCCAACTGTGAGGATACATATCTTCTTTTACTTCTGTCAATTAATGTTTCTAAGCTTTTATAAAATATGTTTACATTGTTATATCTTTGTTATATGTGAATATTTATAAATTTTCTGTACCCACCATAAGTTAATATTTTATCACAATTTAGTGTTCCTAGTTTACTTTCTTTAATAAAAATTTTTGTTTTATTTTTAAATATTATCCCACTTGAGATTTTTATACATTTTGTTTGCAAAGTACTTTTTCCATGACTTTTATATTCAACTTATTTATGTATGTATATTCAAAATGTGTATTCTTTAGAGGCTCTATTTTGTTTTCTCTTCATTTTAATTTTGTTTGTTCATTTGTTTACTTGTTTAGTTTTTGATGCCAGATCTCACTATGTAATTCAGGTCAGCCTTGCACTCACTATGTAGCCCAGGCTGGCCTCGAACTCATGGCAACTCTCCTGCCTTAGCCTCCTGAGTGCTGGGATTATAGACATGCACCACCACACCAGGGCTTTTCTCTTCCTTTTAAAACCTTATTTGATAATCAATATTTTGGAATATCTTACCCATTTATATTTAATATAATTAATATCATGGTAGTATTTGTGTTTCACAATTCATTATATGTTTCCTTCTTTACTTTCAGTTTTTTCTCTGACCTTTCTTCTATACCAATTATTTTGGATTAAGCAAAATATTTTAAATATTCTTTAATTTTTTATTGACAGCCAAGATGTACCTATTTGTATTATATTTTTGCATTTATTCTGGGAATTAGAATATGCTTCTTTAATAGAATGCATTCTCCTTACACTTAATAGTCAATTAATTCTTGAAAATAGTGGAAATGTGCTTACATAGCTGTATTTCTATTTATACTTTCATTATGTTGCTAATATGCCTTATATTTGTATGTACACAATGGTGTTTTAATTTTTATTTTGTACAGTCACCTTGTTTTATAGCGAAAAAGAATAAGTGTAAATATGTATATTTTTAATGTTTATGTTGATTTTTTTCATATTTGCCCACATTAACCACTTCTGATAGTTTCCATTCACATTTTTCATGATGTCTGGCATCATTTTCTTCAGCCTCATGACTAATTTGGTCAGCTTTTTATTTACATGACCATGTTTTTATAGTCATTTTCATTTCTGAAACTAAATTTACTGGCTAAAAATTTTGGTCAATAAGTCTTGCTTTTTCTTTCAGCATATAAATTGTGTTGTTATGTGATAATTATAATATGAATCATACACTAAAAAAACAAAATGTTTTCTCCTTTAAATATTTTCACACTGTATGTGCAGTGGTTTTCTCTAGCCACTTCAAATATTTTCTCCTTATAAGAAGATTTCAAGTAAAACTTTTCTTTATTTCATTGTTTTCACTATTTTTCTCTTCTGTTTCCTTGCGCTCTGGTGCTCAAATTTCCACTTACTTTTAAACCACTTGATATTATATCAAGTGCCTTTCCTACTAAGTTCACTATTTTCAAATATTTTTCCTCTATTTTCCAACCTGAATAGTATCTTTATACCTATCTTCAAAATACTGATTTTTTTCTTTTACTATTTTCCATCTTTGCCCAAACCTAATAAGAATTTTACATAGTTCATTGTAGTAGTCATCTTTAGAATCTCTTTCTATATCCGTCCTCCCCCCCCCGCCTTTTTTTTTTTTTTACAGTATTGGAGCTTGAATCCAGAGCCTTCTCACTGAGCTACATCCCCAACTCCTTTTTTAAAATTACTTTTTACATTTTGAGACAGGTTTTCACTAATTTGCTATATTTCTTGGCCTGTCTCAAATTTTCTTTCACTCCCGCCTCAGCCTCCCAGAGTTCTGGGATTATAGACACTTGCCAATATACTCAGTAGACTTTCTCTTTTTAAAATACTTTCTATTTCTCTGGGGTCATCTGTCTCTGCATTATTTTCCTTCTTCTTTTATTTTTAAGAGCATACCTCTAAACACTGTTTTCAGTTTGACTTATAATATCCACTTAAAGTTGGTTTATGTAGATTGTCTTTTACACTGAGTATAGGTTATACCCTTCTGTTTCTTTAAATATCTATGTAATATTAATTGAAACCAAGATATTCTAGATACCATTTTGTAGTGATTGGATTCTGTTTTCTTTTACACAGGATTTACAAATTTTGTTCTGGTAGTCATTTGATTTCTTAGACTTAAATCATAAACTGTTTTCTTACACAGTGTACTTAACTTTTCTTTTTTTCCACTAACAGTTTTATTTTTCTTTTTTGTATTGCATTTTTTATTAATACATGTTTGCAGTACATAATGTTTACTTTCCTTGTAGGTAGTTCGTGCACATATGTGACATGTTAGTTACTTTTTTCATATCCCCTTCTCTGTCCCTCCCATCTTTCCATCTCTTGCTTTGCATCTCATTTGAGAAAGGTTTATCCCCCTACTTTATATTATCTATCTTTGATTTGCTCTTTATTTTTATTTTGAGTTTTTCATGTAACATAAAGCATGTTTTTAAACTTGTGTGGTTGATTTATTTCTAATTTTATAGGTTCAAGGTACATTCATTTTCCTACAAATGCCTCAAATTCATCTTTCTTTATGGCACAGTAGTCCTCTATTGTGTATAAGTACCACATTTTCTTCATTTGCCTGTTGATGGGGAGATGGCTTGGTTCCAAATTTAGCTATTATGAATTGTGCTGCTGTAAACATGGGTGTACAGGTATTGCTGTAATACATGTTTAATTCTTGGGAGAAGATGCCTAGGAGGGAAATAACTAGGTTAAATGAAATTTTTAATCTTAAATTTTTGAGAACTATCCATACTGATTTCCACAGTGGTTGTACTAGTTCACATTCTTATCAGCAATGTAGAAATGTTCATTTTTTTCCCCCCACAGCCCCTCCAGCATTTGTTATTACTTGATTTCTTGATCATGGCCATTTTTTCTGGAATAAAATGAAATCTCTGTGTCATTTTAATCTGCATTTACTTAACTTCACTGTTGTGTATTTTAATGTACTATATATTTACTCTGTGGCTCTAGAAGTTCCCCTGTGGCTGTACAGTTTGGTGTTCAGCCAAGTGTTTCAATTTAGTTTATACACTGATTTTTGGTTTCACCTTCTCTTTTCTTCCTCTTTTACCATAAATTTCAAACTATTATGCCTGTTCTGGTCTCTGCCTTCTGATCTCTAACAGTGAGGGTTTAGCTTGTTCTTGCCCAACTGTGCACAGTTGGAAATGCACCAATTCACAATAAAAACCAACCAATTGACTCAAAAATCTCAGCCAGTGAAATTTATGTTTGAGTGCTATATTTTTCTTTAGTTCATGATTATTGAAGATATTCATGGTTCATAGCAGAAGATATTTCAAGCCTTCAGTTATGTGACAAGGGTGTCCATTAACTGTGACATTAACATACCATTTTCAGGCATGTAAAATATTTTAAAAGTATACTTCCTATGCACCCTGCTTTAGAAGGATACTGGATGAATCACATCCCCAAAATAAAGTGTAAATAAAGAAAAACATGAGAACTCATACAGGAAAATGGCCTTTCATCTTGCCAGATAACATCCAGGTTATCCAGTTTAAATTCAATTTCAAGTAAACAGCATTTTTTACTTGTTTATATATGCAATATTTAGGACATTATCATACTAAAATATTTTTTTTCTTAAATTCAGCTTTAACTAATATCTTGCATTCTAATATGAAATATCCTGGAACTTTATGGCTAGAAAATGCTATAGTCAGGGGTATATAAAAGAGTTGAATAATCTTACCCAGTTGAAGATAATAAAGAAATATAATTTTGAGAGACTGGAGATTTCTCTCAGTGGTGCCACGCCTGCCTGGCAAGTAAAAGGTCCTGAGTTCAATTCCCAATACTGGAAAAAAAATATAATTATAAAATAAAAAATAAATAATATATTTTCATTTCAGAGACTTTGGTATATATTTAAGTATAAAAGATTGTTTTATTAGTATCATAGAATTCCTCCCCCAAATCCTATTACATTGGTTGTATTTTGCTCCTTTAACAGGTAAGGAAACAGATGGAGAATATAATGACAATCTTGTGCCTAAGTGATCTTCAGAAGTCAGACATCCAGCTAGAAATAGATGATTGCAAGAAGTGTGCCTAACTTTAAATTCTTTTTCTTCTCTTAGGCTACATTGCCCCCTCTGATCTATTAAGGATGATTGTTTTCAATTTAATTGCACAACTTTGATCAGTTTTGGATAAAACTCTTTCACCACATATCCTCTTTGGGTCAGCATCAATAATATTAAACTAGTGAGTTAGATAATATTTCAGTGAAATTTTATCATATGAAATTCTTAAATAACAAAAGAGACATTTCAAAGAAAAAGTAAATATTTTGATGGATACACTTGATGGTCAGTGTATGGTGAAATCATTGGTAATCTTTCTAACATTAATAAAATGTGTAGTTTTGGGTAAATCTCTACCTAATATGTTTGTCTTGAATTTAATAAAATTTTTATAACTATTTCTTAAAGATTATTATTTTCTTTTTGCATTTAAATTTCTGAAGCTTTTAGCCTGTATAGGAGGGTCTGTGGGAAGGTTAACTGCTTAAATGTTTATCATTTTTAGAGCAAAATCGTGTACTTCAAAAAACATTGTGAAGTACTGTACCAACTTCTAAATACCATGAGATGATCCACTTTTGAGATGATAATCAAAAATGAGTCAATGCTATATGTTTGGTTTACATCTGCCTTTTAAATATTAGGAAATACTTTTTACTCTCAACCACTCCTATTTACTTCATCTTTTCAGATGGGAAACGCTTTTCTCTGAATTGATGACTACTTATTTTTCAGCTAAAGTAAATACAGGTCTATATCTCTTTTCATTTGTGTGAGAAGCTGACACATTCTGTCACAACATAGCTTGAGTAAATGGGAAAGTGACAGCTTCCTGGCAAAATTTTAAAGAGATAAACATCTATTTTTGTTTAAACAGCCACTGAAAAATCAGATAGAAGCTTTCCAGGTTGAAAGGAGAAAGAACGCATGAGTAGTGCAAATCTGTAAATGAATGCATGAAAGCAAACGTCTGATATTTGCCTCTATGATTTTAACCACAGCTCAGCATTTTCTGCAATTAAATGATATCTTTGGAGAATGAATTGTATCAAGATTACTGAATTATTAACAAAATAGTTTAGCAGAATATAAACAATCAAACATTAAAAGGTACAATTTCTTCTAAATTGAAACATTTATGCTTTTTTTTTTTTGGTACCGGGGATTGAACTCTGGATCTGTGCTTGAGACATAGGAGGTGGCACCACTGAGCTAAATCCCCGGACTGAATTATTTAGGCTTTTTCCCACTGTTTAAGTTTATTCCAGTTTTTAGTCAAACATTATATTCCTAATACAATTGATTTGAAAATGGCTTCAATATAATTATTATTATTTAGTTTTTGTGCAACATTTTTGAAATACATCTTAGTAGTGTTTTTCCTTTACCACTAACATGTAAACATTATTACTTTCAGCTAAGCTTATTGCTTATTATCTCAGACAGCAGCACTACTTAGAATACTTATATTCTTTCTCCTGTTTGCAATAAGGGCTTAAAAACATACATGCTTATAATTCGTCATTAATTCATATAATGTAGGATGAATGGATTCTTCATATTAAATTTACTATAAAGAATTTAGTAAATCAGAAAGTTTGTGTTGATTATTGAGACATAAGATCACATTAATGTCAGTCAGAGGTATATATTAAATATAACTGTATTGATTTTAAAACTCATTTATAATTCCTATTGATCTTAATCCCCTTTATAGCACTGCATGATTATTCTTCAGAACATTCTCAACCAAATAAATTGGAGTTTGATGCTGCATATTCTATGTTGCTGTAGTAAAACTCTCTGAGCCTAGCATGTAGTTCTGCATGTCTCTCTCCTCATCTTCCACATCTCCCCAGCAAAAACACCCATATCCCTTGGAAGAGGAGGAAGGCAGAAGATCTGAATTTACTTTTCAATTATAAAATAGAGAGCAAGAGTACTAAGCCTTAGTTTGGTTTTTTTTGTAAATATCACTAATAGTTAAGTACAATCATAAGCTGATAACTGTTAAGTTGTAGGATTAATACAATTAGCAAATAAATTAAGCAATGGTAAACATATTCAAGTTATTCTCACACTTGAATAAAATGGATTTTTGGTAGAAGAGTCACAGATCATGAAATGTGATTACTTTAAAATTATTGTATTGAACTATCATTTAAATATAAAATACATTATCCTTTTATATTTTATTTTCATTTTCTTTTTTCTTTGTTTTTGTTTTGCTGGAGATCTAACTCAGAACCTTAAGCATGCTAAGCAAGTACCACTGAGTTACACCACCAGCCTCTATTCCTTCCTTAAAATCAAAACAAAATCCAGATCTAAAATATTCACTAATTTTCTATTAATCTTTTAAAGAAAATATTAGAATAAAAAAATAACTAGTTACTGTATACATAAGCATCAGAACTTGAGCTTTATTTTGTCCTTTTCCCCAGCCCTGTTTTTTTTCAGTATATTTCTGATGTATATACACAGGAAAACATGTAGGCATGCAGTCAAAATGTTTAGGAAAATGCTGAAATGAAACAGCTAAAATGTAGATTATAATGACCAGAATTTCCAATACTGTGACCTTAATAATGTCCTACTCTGAGGCAAGAAGTGAGAAAGTTGGTCTGGGATTTAAATAAACAGCATATTCATTTTACATTGATGTTTCTTGATTAACAGTAGAAGACATTGCTCCTGAAAGCATCTGCAGTGTCAGTAATTCCATTAACAAAGAAGCCACTTTATTATCAACATACTGTAGATTCATTTTAATGTGTCATTTGCACTTCAAAGTCACATAACTTTTATTATGGTAAATCAATTAAAACTATTTCTCATGATAATTTATCTTCAACAGAGTTTATCATCTCAGAGAATGCAATATTTCCCAATTTAACTTCCAAGACAAAAGTGATGCAATTTGAATGCCTTTTACTGAGCTTATTAAGCACAAAGATCACAGAAATTTCAAACCCTGAAAGATAACTGTTTCATCTATGTGATAAAATGGAAGCCACATTTTTTTGTAGTGGAGTATAGGCAGTGGAGACAGTATGCTAATTAGTAATATAACCTCATTTACTGATTTTCTGTGTCTCCCACTTTAAAAGATAATATAGTAAAAGCACTTAGTTGCTTTGATATTAATTATAAAGAGAATATAAAGATTTATATAAAAAACTTTTAATTGAAATTGCAAATGAACTGAATTTCAAGATGATGCACTTACCTGTTTTGTTAGTTTTGATGATGCAATGACACGCTTACAGGATTTATATCTTCCTCTTATCTTTGAAAGCTACCAATATTTTTTCACTTTATTGAAAATTTCTGAAATAGGAAGTTTTAATATCCATTTGGAGACTGAAATGTTTACATGGAAATGAGATTTTATACTTTTCTAAATTGAGTATTTAAACTTAGAGAATATTTTCAAACATTTACTCCATTACATTTAGCTTTACTGTTCCCAAAACTTCTGTCAATGGAGATAGAAGAGAAAATAGTTGTAATTTCCTTATGAGTAGTAGTAAGAATTTCATATAAGTATGGGGTATGTTTACTTAATACTATGGATTTGGTAAAGTTTATTATAAAAAAAAAACAAGCAGTTTAAGTGGCAATTTTTTTCTTTTTCTTTTTATGTTGCTCAGAAAACCTCATTAAAATAGATGCATTATTTATTTTCTTATAAATGTTTATAGTCTCTCAGTTGGTTTTAAAATATTGAGAAATGTGTGTTTAACAAACCATTTTGTACATCTGGTGGTTAGGGTGGACTGTCAACTTGATTGGCTTTGGGATCTGCCCTGAGTGTGCTTGGAGCACACTTATAGGTGTGTGTTGGTGTTAGGGAGATGTGAACTTGGGGTCTATGTCTGGTCTCTGGTCCCTGCTCTCTGTGCCGTTCCCCTGATGCACTTCTCAGCCTGGATAATGAGCAGCTTTACTCACAAACATCCTTCTGCCATGATATTTCTGCCTTGCAGAGAGCCTACCTTGGACTGAATCCCTAGAAACATGGCAACTAATACAGTATCCATTAATTTATTTATTGGGAGATTATTTCCAGTATCTACAGGAGAAGAGTTAGATTACTATGCACTTTGGGAAACAGAACTCTTTATTTTTGTATTTGTAATGGGAAAATTACAATCTAATATCAAATAGAATAATACTTGCAAAATATCAAAGAGTACAATCGAATTAATTTTAATAATTTTACTATCATCCACCATCATGCAATGCCTAAGAAATTTCCCAAGGACCCTTGTGTCTTCATAGAAGAGATTGAGGATAACTGAAGTTGGTGAAAATTGTGAGGATTAGAGCTGGAGAGATGAGACTAACCCTCGATCTATGTGACATTCTTGTATTACTTCGGAAATATTATAATAGCGCTATTTATTGTTTTGTTGATAGTAAAATAGCATTAGTAGTGTCAGTAAATTTAAGGAGAGTATACATGAAATATTTCAAAGTATGACTTATTAAAGATCCCATCTTATGCAGACCTAGGGATTTATTTTGTGTTGCTTGCAGTACTTTAAAAAAATTTCACGGCTTCTCAGCTTTCATCAGATGGCCTCAGGGTGCATCCTTATGAGAGAAAGTGGCTTAAATTTTCATTTAACTTCTGGGGCTCCACTGTAGTCCTTACTCTTTTATAAGTTATAAATCAATTTTATTTATATTTAACTATTTTGACTTTTTTTCAAGATTTTATTCCTTTTAATGTGAAAAGTATCATGAGATACAGAAGTTCTCAAACTAGGTACCAAAACCTAAATCCAAGATCTGAATCCAGTAAATATCAGGGCAGCAGGCCACATCAGCACAGAGAGAGAAAACTTGTGCAGTACTTGCAAACTCAATCAACACATTTTTGTTATCACCTGTCCTTTTTAAAAGATTATTTTCAACTTCCAAACAATATTTCAAACTTGGCAAATTATCAGAATGTGAAATTAGACTTAATTTGACTAATTAAATTGACCCACTTACCTCACTTCTTTTACACACAAAGATTTTTCTATTTATACAATGTAACAAACTGTTTACACATTTATTCCTCTGAAAACCATGGATAAATGCATTTAGCATGTATTAATTGCATCAAAATAACTTCTGAAGTTCACTATTTTTTAACTGAAGCATTTAAGAAGCATCCACTTTGATGTTCTCTAATATTTACATTGTATTTCTTCTTTCTCAATGGTTTGTGTTATTTTGCTACTTAATAAAAATAGCATAATAAAAGGATATTTTGCTACTTAAAAATAATCATCTTCATTCAGTAGTAGATATGAATTATAAAACTTAATATTTGAAAAATTAAATTTAGTATTATCTGTTCATTCTGTTTCCAAAAATCACTTATCAATAAACTGGTAATTTCCTTTCTTTAGTCTGGATAATAGGACTCAAAAGAAGAAAGCTAGTCATTAATAATACTGTAAATCATGTATTTTCAGCATTCTGCTACTTGGGACATGATTAGGACGACATTTTCTTGGCTTCTTCCATGGGTCAAAAATTCGAAGAACTTTGGTGAACAACCTATTAACTGAAATAATACATATTTCTGGCACAAGTTTTATTTCCTAAAACCCTCAAACTCCAAGTTCATTTTTAATTTTCTCATAGAACCAAGCAATAAATGAGATAATAGTATTTCAGTCAGAATCACATAGAGATAATGCATTAGAATAAAACAAACTTCTACTTTTCGAATTTCTTTGTGTAATGACATGATCTGGCTGATACACAGGCCATCACAAACTTAAAAAAACAAATTTAGACTAATGATTATAGCATTTTTTATTGCAGTAGACAAAATAATGCCCCCCTCATGTGTCCATATTCACATTCTATTCCCTGGAAATTCTGAACCTCGAAATTGCAACCAAAAATCTAATATGTTACATGGAAAAGAGGAATTAAAGAGGGAGATACAGAAAATTTTTCTAATTAGCTACATTTCAGATAGGGCAATGACCCTGGATTATTTGGGTGGGACCACTGTAATGAGAAGTGTCCCTAAAAAACCCATTGGAATAATCAAGGAGATTTAGCTTTGAAGAGGGAGGGAAAAGGCCATAATCCAAGGAATGCAGGTGGCTGTTAGATAGCAAGAAGTGAGAACAGGGAATCTTTTCCTGGACTCTCCAGAAGGGAAAGTATCCTTGTCTATGCCTTTGTTTAAACCAGTTATATATCAGTGATGAGTTTCTGACCTCCAGAAGTATAAAACAATAAACTTAAATTGTTGTTTTAAACTACTAGATTTCTTATGCAGCAGAACAAAGCTAATACAGTGGCACGTTTGGTGTTCTGTATGAAATGTTTACTTGTAATATCTGATATGTTTTATCAACTTATTCTGAAATTCATTAATAAGCATTTATAGAGTATTATGATATATTAAAAATATATTTCTAGAAAATAAAGGTGCAATAGTGAATAATATATATTTCCTATGCCAGTGGAATATATAATGTATAATTTTAGTTTTATTAATTTTATTATTAACAATAACAGCAAGAACATTGAAAATAATACTCAGAATGAAAGCAATGTGTTCACACTATTCACATTCAATTTTCAAAATTTTGTTGATATAAAGGAAGATTTACTGGAGCAAACCCAAGGACAATAGGGAGAAAAAAATTCTTTGATCACACTGAAGTTCAATTAATAGCAAAATTAGCCTGTTTCCCTATTTTTTATTGCACCGCATTTCATTCTCTCTTGGAGCTAGGTTCTCCAAATACTGTAACTGTTATTTTCAAGGTATTTTCATGTAGTGTTCTTTTAGTTTGATATACTCTTCTTATGCTTTTTACTTCATAAACTCTTATGCATTTTTTTCATTTACCCTCAAGTTTCACTTTTAAGATATTTCTGACTCTTTCCATAGACCAACTTATTAGTTGTGCTTATGCTTAAATTTTCAATGCTCATTACTGTTACATTTTAGAAGAATATTGAAATGAATTTTTTAATGTGATGTACAATGGAAAATTTGCAAAAATAGGTGGGGAACATAAAAATGGATATTCAGAACAAATGCAGGAACACTGGAGAGTTTAGTCAGATATAGAGTCAGATAAGGGAATGCAACATAATAAGTCTAATATAGAGAACAACACATTTTAAAAGTATCATGATGTAGTATAACATGTCTCAGAGTATCCAAAAAGGAAGATAATTAGAAAACTAGAATTTTCTTGAGTAAAAGGATTGTCACCATGTTATGATGCTAAGAATGCCTCTCCACCTCAGGAAGAAGGCTTGAAGTTGCTATTTTCCTACCCCACACACACACTGAAAGAAAAGTTTTCCTTCAGGAGACCACTCAAGGAACTTGACAGAAACCCTCTGAAGCTGAGACACTTTGCAAACTGCAGCCTCACTCATGCCTACACAAGCTTCTAGGGATTGTGTTGTGTTTAGGAAACAGTTGGCTGCAGTACATTTCTAGCAAATGTCAAGGCCAGCAAGCTGAATATTTACCACGAGTCATGAGAAGTGCTCTGGAGCCAAAATACATTTCTTCCTAGATGGACAAAATGTTATTAATGTCTCATCTTTTACCTACTTCTAAGTCTTACTTCAAAAGAAAATCCCTATAGATGTAATATCTATATACCTATAGCATATGGCTGTCACATAAAGAACATAAAATAAGTTGGGACATTAACTGATGAATTAATGTAAAATAAATTGACAGATTTAGAGCCAGAAAAAGCCCAGCTAAAATAATTATTTAAAAGGTGAAGTGATTTACAAAGCAATAACATTTTAATCTAATTTTTCTAATATTTATTTAAGATAGGGCAAATATTATGCTTTCAGATTAGATAATCTACTCAGGAGGAAAGCACTAATTATATAGCTAGCAAGAACAAAATTATTTTCCTTTTCACTCTTTACTACATCATGCTGATTTAAAATATCAATTGAATTAAGTGATACATCATTATTTTGTGTACATGAAAACAGTAGACACATTTTTTGTGAAAATTGACATCATTCCTTCATTATTGTCACAACCAATCAATACAATTTATTGATTAAATGTTAAAATCAATTAGCAAAATACCAAGACCTTAATTTAGCAGTCACATTATCACAAAAATACATAAATGATTAAAAATCCTATTTTAAATATTATGCTTTATACTTTTTTCATTAATAACATTGCTAATTTAATAGCCAAACCTTGACCATGCAGCTTTTTTATGGAATCTACTTTCATTACTAGTCACAGTTTTGCCAAGTAAGCTTCAGGGGGAAGTAATTAAATTTAATAGAAGCCACCTTCATTTTGAATCTGCTGTCAATTTAAAGCCATGGGGAAAGGTAATTACATTTAATAGACACCATAGCTTCTAGACGAAGATGTACAGTATGTGACGTTAATCATTAGTCCAACAGTCTGAAAAGTAAAATCTCACTTAAAACAAACGCCATGTAAGTAAACTTAACCCTCTTTTTCTATTTGGATTTATTAGATACAAAAAGTAGAAAATGTTTGATTCTTAAATATACTATCAAAATTTTTCTCAGAAGATCCAGTTCATTCATTTCAAGCACTGAAATGAAGGTAGATAAAATTTATCAATCCTATTGCAGTCTTATTAATTCTTAAGAAAATATATATTGAAAATTTCTTCAGCTTCAATAACATCTTTGTAATTGACGACACTGGTGCTATAAATTGTTGCTTTTTGAATCTGTTCTAGTCTTCGGCTTTTTTTCTGTGCTGCATGTTATGTAAATTAGTGGTGTTTACTGAGTTTTAGTAAATAGGAGTTTTATATTAGTGAAATATAATAAATATGAAAGCAGAACATTCCATTTTGGTAAACACATCTATAAGCCTGACTGCATTTCACTAAGCGTTTTATAGGTTCATTATGCCATTTGGCTCACATTAGATTTAAATTTTGTTTTTTTCTTCATGGCATATGAATAATATTTTGGCTTCTGTTTAGATGTTTGATTTTAGCAATAGTTTCTTAATCAATATAGATAATGAGCTCACAGACAGTTCTCATGAAAGCAGAAGTATTTCCTGAGTTTATAAATTTGAATATGCATCTAGAATTAGTAAAATGTACATTATTTTAGAAATTTAGGATTATTACTCTGTGTTTCTCTATTTAACATTTTCTTATACACATTCTGTCTAGCATAATCATAGACAAAGAGAGGCAAGAAATGAAGGCAAAAAAATTAATGAAAAACTTTGTTTTAGGATTAAAGACAACCAAAATATTTCAAACAAAAACAAGATTAATCTAAATATCATTTTGCCACTTAAGGTAAATGAGTAAAGATATGCCTATAGCAGTTATTAAGTGAAATGCAGCATCATTTTTTGGAAATAACGCCTCTAGAAATATTTCTTTACTTTTAAGAAATAAGCTTACTACTTTAGGAAATAAAGCTCTGGTTACGTCTCTTTCTACATTTATGCCTCCCAGTTATTCTTTTAACTATCAATGTTTTATAGAATACCAATGTCGAGTTCATTCATTTTTCAAGTGCATAGTCAAACTCTATTGGTTCATTATCTTTAATAATGTCACTTACAGTTCTCAAGGGATACATTTATATGAGGTTTTTTTCTCTAAAACTGTTAACAATTGCTTAGTTATTGGGGGGTCAAATTTTACTCCATTTTTAAAAAGATTAATCATCATGTTTAGTGAAGTAAACAGTTAAAATTAACACCATCAGGTGCATTGATTGGGTACAGCGTTAGTGCCCCAATGTTGTAAGGTATAAAAATAATTTGATTAACATTTTAAAAACTTATACATTTGCAGTTTATCTGAACAAAATGAAACCTAAACCATAAAAATCTGAGTTTCTTTCTAAATTTAAAGAGTGTGGTGCTTAGCTTTCATGTTTGCAATACCCCCAGGAGAGGTTAAATATTTTTAATATTATTAAAATTATTAATTTCAACAACATTTCTAAAAGCTAAAACATACAGTCCAGGTAGTAAAGTATGAAAGATAATTTTACATCATTTTTTAAAGTTTAAAATTCTTTAAAACTTCTTAGTATTAACAAGTAACTTTGTATGAAAGAATTTTGAAGGGAGTCAAAAGATACCCAGTCTTGTCAGTTAAACTCTTATAAACTACAAAGAAAGCAGTATAAATGTAATTACTTACATAGGCTATTCTAATTCTCAAGTATTGTAAAATAATACACTTTGGTCAAATAATAGCAATTTCAGAGATGATCATAAAATTTAAATGTTTGCTATCTTTTTTTGTTGTTTTGCTTTGCTCACATACATAGTATGAAAAAATTATTATAAATTCTACTAAAGCAAATAAAGGACCATCAAAATTGATTTGTAAATTTCATTAATTCATGCAATCCCTTTGGATTTAAATAAAGATTACCAAATAAATTCACTCCACAAAATTTATACTGTTGTGATTTAGGAATAGTACAATAATATTTTCAGAGTACTGTTATTGATGATTATTTGTTGTTATTAATGGATGTTGCTTAAAAACCAGAATTCAAATAAAGCATTTAATATCATCATTTTAATTTTAGTACTTTGCACAAATCCATGCTATACCTAAAGCAAGTATATCTGAAACATATTCTTTGTTCTTAAATTATTTATTTTATAGATTATATTGGAATAGAATAAAAGAAAAATATAAGTTTACAAACATGCAGCTCACACCTAGTCATACTCTTCCTTATTATCATGCCCTTTTTCTACCACTTCCCCATAGAAACTACCATGGAAAATATTTTCTTTCTTCTAACAAGTGTGCTTTTATGAATCACTATGTTTTATTAATAGTTTGGATGCAGCTCCCATTGGTCAAATCTATCATATTTTTTCAATGGACAAATACTTATTCAGTGTCTACTGCAAAAACGAAACACCCATAAGTTTTTATCTAACAAAATACAGTCCTTTCTCATATGGATCTCACAATTAAATCTATTTAATACCTTTTTATGTGTCTGTTTATCCTAGTCATAGAAGAATACTATCTTGTTAGTTTATTTTATTTATTCCTAAAATCATTACCTATATTTTCCGCATATTATGTCTACAACCTAAACTAGCACAGAAAAAGCTCCAAGAATATAGTGTTCAACAGAGGGTAGTTTACTTCTCTGTTAAGTCACACTACAAGATAGGGAATTACTGATGAGTAGGAGATTTTGCTCCACAGTGTTGTCCACAGATCTTGATTCTACACATAGCATTGCTTCACCCTTTGTTAGAACAATTTCCATGAGATATATCATGTAAGCAATAAATGAACACCACATTTAAATATGAAATTTAAATTCTTTTCTTATTGCCATGCTTTAAAAGATAATCAAGTGCTAAAATTATTTTAATATTGTATTTCATGTATGCCTATATATCTAAAGTTTTATAATTTTAATATACAATAAATAAAATGAGCAATAAAAGGTTTTACATTTTTATACTATGTCTTCAAAACTCACTGAATGTCATATAAATCTGGACTAGCCACGCAGTCAGCACTAGTGTTAGCCAGAGTGGACAGTGCAGCCTTAGATCATGGATCACCACTCTTTATCTGAGTTCTGGAAGCCGGCTCATCCGCACTGTAGTTAGTGCTGCATGTAGTTCTGGGAAGGGGGAACTGCTTCCTGCTTCTGTGGTTCAGAGGGTCCTGCTGTGGACCTGATCACTCTATGCTCATCATTTCATCCAGTGGAGGCAAATCTGAAAACCAAAGTTATATGTCGACCTGGAGTATTTTCTCTAATTTTTAGACTACTGTCAGTACCCCTGGGACCTCAAAACTCTCTGTAGAGAGCCTACTCAGCATTTTACCAACCATCTGACAGCCTGACATCATCCATACATTTAAGTAGTTTAGAGGTCTAGTGTGGAATCAAAACAACTAAATAAGCCTTGATGTTATTGTGCAATAAATTTTATAATAGGCTTAACATAATCCAAGCTGCTTTGAAGGGCTGGAAGAGCTGGAGCCAAATATGACAAAAAGAAAAAAGAAACCATTTCTAACCATAGTCTCATATGATAAAAGTATAATTATACTTAGTATTTGATAAGTGGGTTAGGCTTAGGGGACCCATTAACAAACATGCCATACATTTTTATTTTTACATTAAATTTTTAATTAATAGATTCTCAGAACATGTAGAAAATGTTGAAGGGACAGTCATCCAATGTCTTAATGAAAACAGAATTCTTCTCTGTAAGGTTTATTATATGTCCACTGAACTCTTATTTTTCCCCGTTACTTTTCAAAACTGTATTTTTATTGATAATTCTATGTTCTCACAGCACTTGTACATCTCTCTACTAGAGATGCATTATACTGAGGCATACTTAGCTCTCTGCATATCTTTTGTTTGCCACAGGAAGAACTTTAAGATAGACTTACATTATATTCACACTTTCTCTATTGTGTATTCCATGGTAACACATTGCAAATACCTGTGAAAATATTTATTTAGGTAATTTGTAAGGGATAGATCATTTCATATCTAGAATTCACAAAGCAATACCAGCAGCCCTGGTTCCTCTAATTCCCCATGGGGCAATGGGAGGAGAGGTCACACGACCAGCCTGTGCAGGGGCTGACCCATGGGAGAGGACCTTCCACATCATAAGTCTCAGAGCAGAGAGAGAGATCCTCAGAGAAGTGAAAAAGAGATCTTTGCTTTTGAGTACCTACATATCATCAACATTTATAAATTTCTTTCAACACTCTGATTGTGAACAAATGGTTTCCAGAAAGAGGACATTTAAAAACCCTGCATAGCAGTACACAGTCTTCAACTTCTAAGGGATACTTCTGTTCACTCATTCTTTAACCAACCTGCCAATATTCTTTGTTCAGAAAACCCTGATGTTTGGATACATGAAAAATTTAGTCTCCCAGTCTAATTTTCATTGGTTCTTAATTTTATTATATTTCTTAAACTTTCTAAAAAACTTTAATACTTGTCTGTTTTCTGAATCTGCAGAAATTATATCTGTATGTTGTCTCATTTGCTTGAAACTGTGATGATCTTTTCCTTCTTTTGGCTTAAACATCACCAGATCCTTCCTCTACTTTTCACTTCCTGAAAGTGCTATCCAGAGTTTTCCTATTTTTGTAAAACACTTTCTGGTTACTGAATTGTCAATATGCATTTTAAAGGAAAAATTTAGTCTGAGTGTGGAGGTGCATGTTTGCATTCCCCTGTCAGCACTCAGGAGGCTAAGTCAAGATAGCAGGCTTGAGGCCAGCCTGGGCTACATAGCAACACTCTGTTTCAAAAACCAAAATGTAACTAGTCATATCAATTGAAAATACAAATAGAAAAATGAAGTTTAGTGACTACAAAACTCAAATCCTACTCAACAGCCTAAGAGAACATTTCCTACTAAATTATTTTTTCACTTTTATATAAAAAAT
>NW_004624748.1:32182994-32254614 GCF_000247695.1 Heterocephalus glaber | reverse complement strand
TACATAAACATATTTATATGTGTGTTCACATACAATATATAGAACTACGGATTGAAAAACTATTTAAATATGGTTGTTCTTCATGTTCATATTTGAAATGAAAATAATCTGAAAATATTGGGTGCTGATTCTACGATACTGGGCCAATTACTAAAGCTCTCTGTCATAATATTTTCTTCCATTTTAAGAGGATAATGGGGTCTATCTACCTAAAACTGTGGCAGCTCAAAAAAAGAATCAAGATTATTTTTTGGCCATGTAAAAGCACAGTGGCTCAAAACCTCTTCACACTTGAAGTTTAATGTTCCTCAGTCAGGCCTTGACGTGCATTGTTTTTGAATTTGTCCTTCTCAGTGAAGAAGGACAATGAAGTGAATATGGGGAGGGAGCTTGCAAACCACCCCTGTTCACTTCTCAGCTATTGGTCTTTGGTCTCTAGCTTCCCCATTCCCTGAAGCTCGACCTGTCCAGACCTCACCTTCCCTTTGCCCAGCCTACAACGACTACTTCCATTTCCTCCCCTATGGTGGGGTGGGGAATGGCTGTGGCTATTGATCTCAGGCTGGGACCCCTGTGGTGCATACGGTGATTTGCCTGGTGACCAGATCTTGATAGGATCAGGTCCTTTCCGCACCTAAACCAATTAAATGAGCCTTGCCATATACGGAATTTGAAAGATCTTTGGGAGTTGCCTGTCTGCCCTAAACTGGGTTGACTGACCTGTAAGAAAAGGAGAGGGCTGGGTCTATATCCGCAGGACTCATTTCTTGGCCTGGGCACAGCTGATGAGAGAAATGGTTGGTAGAAGGCAAAACCCAAGAAGCTAAGTACCAGATGTTGGATAAAATGGGTGGGCCTCATCAGCCTGTGATGATATGCAAGTGTCCAGTGAATACATAAATGCTAAATTCCTTATCGGGGGGATACTACTGTTTCTCCTTCCAACCCTGCAGAGTCTGGCTTCTGTTTGTCTATTTTGTTCAGCTTGAGGCATCCTCTACAAATAAACCAAGAAGTAAGGATTGGATCATTGTGGTGATTTAGCATCTGTGCTAAATACTGTGATATTTTCCATTCAAATTGTCACTGAGCAATATAAAGATGAAAGGTAAAGTCCTTGCTTATGAACTTGTTCTTGTTTTAGGAAATTATTAATTAACAAGTAAAAGAAATGACAGCTCAAGAAATAGATGAAACAGAAAGGATCAAGATACTACAAAAGAAAGGATGCAACTTATATATGTACCTCTAATGGTATTTTTCTCTTGTTTTGTCAACAAGAGTCTGGGCATATTCACTTTACAGTTTATGTAGCTGATTATGACAAGAAATAATAAATAGTAGCTCTAATATTATTATAAAATTGTTCTTCATATTTTAAGGTGTATTATGCTACCACTTTACTGAGGACCCCTGAAACATTACTGGAAACCTCTGCAGTAGGCTCCAGTCTCCTACTCAGTGTGCAACTGATGCAGGCTTGAGGAAAAAAAAAAACAACTAAAAGATGGAATGAAGAGACAGAAAGTGAGGTTCCAGGACAACAAATGCAGTGCAACTGACGAAAGTTCTGGTCAGTCTAAGCCACTAATTTTTAATTGGTAATTATTTGGGATAAAGGTGAGCTACATGAAGGGCAGAAAAGTGTGGGAGGATGTGCAGTTATGAAGTTTCTATGGAAATTAATGTAAATAAGGCTTGTAAAAGACAAGACAGAATTCTCGAATTAGGAACAGAATAGATAAAATATATAGTTTTAATTAGAACATTGTTCCTGTAAGTTAAGAACGTTTTAGTTGTAGAAATGGAATTTTGGTGGGAGTTACTCTGGCCTCGACATGTACACTTTGGCCAGACTCACTTCTATAAACAAGCCAGTTGTGGGGTTAACTCTTTACAACCTGCACTGCTTATAGCCTGCTTTAGGGCATAATCAATATTGCAGTCTCTTGCGCCATTTTGCACAATTATTACATATTTACAGTAAAAATAGAATATTTTTTGCTTTCATTATTTTAAAATTGAGCAAGTCTTCTTAGTCTTTTATGTTTAGTTTTGTATAAATGCATCATTATATACCAAATACATGGTCAAAGTAACATGGTTTGCATTTTTATTTCTGATAAACACTGAAAGTTTGTGATGACAAAATGAAAGATAAATATGGAATAAAGCCATAAGTATGCTATGCAAATTGTGAATAGTAAATTGGACACACTGATTAGATTCATAGAAGCTGTAATAGATTGAAAAAAAGAAGTCTGTCAACCGAATTTTTGACAGGTGTCAAATACACATAACTATTTTTTAAAAAATGAGATTAAGTAATTGGCAGAGTGTGCTATGTGCACTTTTATATTAAGCATAATGCAGTTTACACTTATTGATATGAAGATTACTTTAGCAAGTGATACTTTTTGAAAAATAATTGACCTTAAGAACTCATTTGTCTTGTTGTGGTCTACCTTGAAGTCTTATCTTCAAGGCTTATTAAAATGCAACCTATATTTTGTAAGGCCACACTAATATATATATATATATATATATATATATATATGCATGCATATAACATATCCTTTGGAGGCTGAGCATAGAATGTATGAATTGACTATTTTTCTACTTGGCTATTTAATATTAATATAATAGAAAGATTTTTAAAACTCTATTCTTTTTTTGGGGGGGGGGACCAGGGATCAAACTCAGATCCTTATACTTTCAAGACAGGAGGCGTAACAACTGAGCTAAATCCCCAGTTCTAATAGGAAGATTTTTAAATGGAGTCTCAGAAGGAGAACCCTGAGTTCAAGTCACAACCCAAAGTTTTACTCTCTAGATGAATTCAGGCAGGAAATCAGCATCTCTAAACCCCAGTTTCATGATCTTTAAAAAAGGAGATAATAACCCTTATTCTGTTACATATGGAGTGTGTGAAACTATATAAGAAATAGTAAATATGAAAATACTCTGTGCATCTAATGTACCAATCAAATGAGAGTTTCACTAACATTAATGAAATGATTTCCACTTGGCATCAATTTGTACATATCTATAAAAGGACATTACTAACCTGTTATGTTCCTATGGCAATTTGCTAAATGAAAATCAGTTTACATTTATACAGTTGCTCTTTTTACCAATGACGTGCAAGGTACAGAACATCTGTCTATACTACACTATGAAGAGACTGAGAAACAAAGAGAAAAAATACTCATCCAAGATCATAGAATTTTGAAACTGAAAAACTAGTGATATTTACTTTCTCTTTTTGTATGTAAGAAAATGAAAGCCCAGAGAAAATTAGTGAATGCTCCATGATATACTGAAAGGAGAATTATATCACTACATATTTTCACCTGAATGTTCCTTTTTCTTTCTTATTCAACCAATTCCATAGTACAATAATTGGATTCGGTTTTTCAGTTAAATCATTTAATCAATACAAATAGAGTAAAATTATGATATGTTTTGTTAAAGTGCAATATTAAAAATTCATATGTTTAAATTTTGCCCTCACAGACTATTCATTCACAGGCAAAAAGGTAATTAAACAATCATAAAATTCGTTGGTCATTAAAAGAAATGTGACAGGGCTGGGGATTTAGCTCAGTGGTTCTTCAGCCTGCCTTGCAGGAACAAGGTCCAAAGTTTGATCCCCAGTACCAAAATAAAAAAAAAGAAAGAAAAAAATGTGACAAAGAAAACCAGTGAGTTGTTGAGACAGAAGAAATACTGAGAGGCAAATAGAGCTACTGATTTAAAATGAATGGTTAGTTAAGGTTGCCTTGATGAAGGAGCATTTCAGTTCCGTTCTTTTCTTGAAACAGTTAACCTTAGCAAGTGAGTGTAAGACAGCAGAACAGCAACTGAAAAAGGTAAGGGGTTTTACTTGTATTTTGAACATAATGGAAAGCTATAATAGGAGTATGGGATCACTTTGGCTGCACTGTAGACAATGGTTGGAGGTGGTGATCACGGAAGCAGAAGAAGCAGAAAGCTAATGGAATATCCAGATAAGAGATGATGGGGACTTGGATGCAGGACTGGTGTGCACAATTGCACAGTTTGTGTACCAAATGTTTCCAGGTAGGCGCACTCTTGGGGATTGTGAAGTAAATGATTCCCTGTAGAATTGTACAGTGTAAAACTTTACATCTATACACACTGACCGTTCTTGGAGAAAGGTAGTATTGGACAGAAGAATTGGCAAAATTAATACAGAGTTTAGAGTAGAATAAGTTATGCTTTTTAATTGTGTGAACATTGGTGTTGAGAAATTGAAGACTTAATCTTTCTTCTAGAACTTTGCAAGTATTGGTGCTTTTGCTATATTCTCAAACATTTCTATAGTTATCTTTCTACATTCGCTTTTTCACAAACAGTTGAGTAGTTTTAAATTCATTTGTTGAAATAATTTTTACATTTTTCAAAAGTTCTGAACTGACTTTTGCCATGTGGATATGTGAGTTTGGTTTATCAACATGAAAAAAATCCATTAAAGATTAGCTTAACAAATTGGAAACAATATGATCTTTCAAAAACTCAAACTATACACAGTAAGTGGTCAATAGCAATTTATTGATGGTGATGATGTTGTTTGCCCTTAGAAGAGCTGTTAATAATACAATGCAAACCATGTGCTATTAAAATCACTTGAATGGGTTATTTATAATATGATTAGACTAATTTACTGCAAGATTGAAATCCTTATCTGGCATTAGTGTGGAGGCCAGAGCAAGCTTTGAAAAGTGTCATAATTAGGCACCGTGCCTTTTTCAGAACATATGCCTTTGTATATTAATATAATTTGGCATGAAAATATTGGTTTGAACTATTATGAAATTTAAAATGTTGAAATTTCAAGTCACTGCAGAGAAGGTCTATTTTTCTTAGTGCCCAACAAAGTACAAAATATTGATACTTTATAGGATTTAATATATTAATTTTACCAAAGAAGACTGGCATTTTAGAAAAAGAAATAACTTTATTATAAGAGGAATCTTCAAGGCTCTTTGAGAAGATTGGCAATTCATTCAACATTTCAATGCTGTCACTCTGTAATCTGTTGATTGGTGTTCATAATTCTTCACAGAGATATTGTAAAGATTAATGAAGTAGAGTTTGTATTTTATCTCCTCAAACTCAAGTTCGGTGAGATGAACATTTAGAAGCTTCATTATACAAAGGCTATCCTCTGCCAGAACTCTTAAATTGTTAGTAAAATCTCTTAAGTGTTTACTTTATCATGGTTGTCCTGATAATGGAGGGCTATGCCTATCACATCTGTTTTCTCTCTTCAGAATTGTTTAAGCATAGTACTATTGATACTTGACATTTATCAGAGTTACAGTGGTCCTTTTAAATTTGGAGTGTATGGAATTTGTACTAGATCTATCTTATAATGTTATCTAATAATGTCAGGCTCTATATATGCACAACCCAGAATTGCATAAAGAATGATGCTGTTTAAAACATAGCACATACATAATAAACCTCCCCAAGGTTTTCATTACTACATAGCACATTTTGTTTCTCTTCCAGAAAATCTTAGAAGTACAGGAAACTCTATTAAGATACACAAAAGGTAGTACTTCATATCAGTGTAAATTCCTGCATCTCACCATAAAATAATATTAATTCCAGATTGTAGTTTTTCTATAAAAAACTTTCATTTCTAGAAGAAAGCAAAAATAAACTTCCTTTTGAATTGGATGCTACCTAATTAATTCTACCTGGTGGAAGAGAGAGAAGATAAAGTACTGTATAGAAGATGCAAGGGGGTTCTTTAGTAATCAGACACCATTATCGTGAGTGGTAAGGGAAGTGGTTGGATCTTCTTCCACAGTAGAATTCTAGGCATACTTATGCTCAGGAAGGGACTGTATTTGAGAAACTATCAAAACACACACCAATGTCTGCATATTTATACAATTCAAGGTAATTTAGTAAAGCTCATGTAAAATTTATATTTTCTTGCTGTAGCAGCAAGGGTTACATTGTATGTTCTGGGTATAATAATTTTAATTTTGGCATGAAATTCATATAAATGTATTTATTTGTTTTAAAAGTCTGACTGCTTATAATAAAGGACCTATGTAACATTTTCAACCTTTTCTGACAGATATAATCATCAAAGTATTTTGTAACATGAAAGATTCTTATTTAAATTTACCAAAACAAGTATACAATTGAACCAAAGAAGAAAAGTTGATGAACACAAATGAGGGAAACAAGGTCAGAATACATGAAAATACAAATAAAATGTGAAAAAGGTCAGACATCATATAATTTGATTATACATTAAAATACCCAATGTTCTTGTTTTACTCTAATGTTTACTTTTAATTGGGATATTTTGCAAAATATTAATATCATTTTAATCAAAATGATCATATTGCTCATAGATATTTTAAATCACTGGTCACGAGGTGATTATTTTACATATTTAAATAAAGAGGCTGTCTTTGTATAGTACATTATCTAGAAAATACTAGCTTCTTAATATATATTAATACATAACTAAATGCTTTATTGAATGAACATTATTTCATAAACATGTATTGCAGTACATATTTGAAATTAAATTATAAAGAAAATATTTCTATAAATCTCTGTGTATTTTAAATTACAAAAACAATCAATAGCCATTGTAAAAAATATTTAGACAACTTGTAACTTTCAGATTTGGTTAAATTGGAAAGACTCAATGTAAATAAAACAAATCTTCATAAAAACAATGTAAATATACAATAGTGATTCTAAATGTCTCTGCAGAAATTTTATACTCATGGAAATATTTTATCACATATTCCACAAAGTTTATTATAATAATATAATTACACATTTTATTATTGAAAGTTTCCTATAAGGAAGAAAGTACATTTATCATGATAATGAAAATTGAAGAGGACCTATAATTCAGATATTCCATAGCATTACTTCCCAGAAGATTTCTACTTGAATAAATGAAAAGTAAGCCAAAGACTAAAGAAACTGTTATTGTATGAGGGTTTATGCAGGAAAAATAGCAGAAAGCTTTCATTAAATATGGCCATTGATAGCAAAATTTGATAATACATCAAAAGATAATATTCAAAGCCAGACATAATTTCAAACCTTATAATCTTGAAAAGGTCATGATTAACTTAAAACTAGCTGAAATATTTGATATTTTACAATATTGAAAAATCACAACACTTAAAATTTGACTTTACTAGGGTTCTGTGGTGAAGACTCCTCAAATCTGTCAGAAAGAGGAAAAGCGCCACCTATTGATCAGAATATGCAAATTATTTGTTGGTCTGAACTTTTATCAATAAAAATAGCTCTGAAGTAAAAGAATTTACTATGTGGAAGATTTTACCTGCTCAGCATAAAATTCTTTCAGTGACTTTCATTCTCAAGAAAATGATATTTTTGTTTAAGGATAAATTCAGTAAATCTTGAAACAGCATTAACTGGCCTTTTCACTATGTATTTTATGAGCAGCAAATCACAAGCCTCTCAACAGTGTGTTTGATGGATTGCTGCTGAAATAATGGAACATAATCATATCCCCTTTTTATTCAACAATGAACTTTTTATCTAGTATAAAATGAGTCTTTATAAATTGGAAAACATGTTAAAAATCATATTTTAATTAAATAGATATCATCAAATATAAATTGTTTGACACAACATCATCAATATTGTATAATAAATGTATATGTAATTATAGCTATTACTTACATATTTGACTTTAAAATGTTACAGTCTGATAATGAATAGTTAATTATTTGAGTGGCATTTCAACAAATGTATTGAAATTCATGGCCCATGTAGTCTGAATGAAAAGGAAATGTTATTATTTTAAAATAAGATTTTATGCCTTTGTAGCATTGAGAAAGATTGACCTTCACATGAGTATTTCCACTCTTCTATTACATCCTCAATATCAATACAAAACTGCTTTTAATCTACACAAGAGTGTCTTTTATCCTTTCAAAGAATGGAATTATCAGGTTTAAATCCTAAACATCTCTACCGGCAGAAACTGTCCCCAATCTCAGAAGTTGTAGGGGAACGATTTTGAGCAACATTTAAAAATAGTTCTTGCTCAGAAAAATGAAAACTGTAAATCACTGAGCTTTCAAAAAAAATCAAACAATACTGTTGCATATTTGAAGGAATTATATAACTGTAAATTCTACTAATTATATTCAAATATGCTAAAAAAATTTCTCTCAAATATGATTTCTAACAAAGAGCGTTAACTTAGAATAAAGCCCGTTTCCACTTTCGCTTATTATCTAAAGATGATATTTAAGAATTACAATTTGTTTAACTGTTTTACTAAAATGTAATTGTAATGCCTCCATTTAACTAGCTTCACCATGAAATTTACAGGTTATCTTTGTTCTTTTCCAGATCAATAAAGTAACAGCAGATAACTATTAATATATTTCTTTGCATCTGCACAGTGAAAACTTTAAATATTAAAACGAAATATTGTAGCCTATATATCTTCTACTCTTACAAGACAGGAATGACAGTATTAAGATGCACATTCAGGATAGCACTCTTTCTACTTTGAACGCTGTCAAGAACAAAGTGCTTTACAGACTTAAAATAAATCTAGGTACTAATCCATTGAATTTCTGACAACAGGAGCCCAAGGTTTCCATGCACTTAGCTGAGTACTGCATAAGAGCTTGTGCATTATTTATGTCCACTAATGGTGTTGCAATGCGCTTTGTGTGAAGCAGTGACAGTGCAATCTGCTAAGATAGCTGCTGCTGTGGACAAAGCCATACATTTTCTTGAGCTTGAATTTTTGACAGAATACTCTATTAATGCCAATTCTGCTTAAGTAAATGCTGAATAGGGGTCAGTTGTTCCTTCCCCCCTCCCTTCTCTTATTATTTAAGAAAACAGTGCCATAAAGTTGAAAATAATGTTCTGAGGTTTGCTGAATTTTTCAGTAAAATAGTAGCCAGTAAAGGTCACTGTACTTTTTTGTCTACTTTTATGATTTCGTGTGATGGTCCACAGACTCAATAGGAAAGCTCTTAGCACTGGGAAAGGGAGGTGCTATTAATTCCAGTTTCAGTGCCATTATACTCTTCAGTGGATCAATAGAATTAAATGAGCTGAGATATTAGGAAAATATTGAAAAAAGCAGGAGGGTTGTATTGTTTGACCAGGGTTGGGATGAGTTGAAAATAAAGAACCATCTATAGCAGCTGTCAATAAATCATGAAAACTATACTCTGAACTAAATGGAATACAGCATGGAGCCTCAAGCTTTAAATGGCCATAATATCTGTTGTGGTTTTTTTAATTAAACATTTTATTTGAAATGTCCTTTGCAGTTATCTTTTATCAATCACATATATTTTAAAGTGTTTTTCTCACAGAGGGATTATTCTTGAAATGTTATGTGACTAAGGGAAGTTCTCAGAAACTTAAGAAATTATTGTTGTGTGAAACTCATCAAAACCAGAAGTGAAGATATGGCAAATATTGAAAAATGAAATTCAAAATTTCTGTTCACTTTTGAACATTGTATCCAGATGTACAATTTTTTGGATAATATACACATGCTTGATTTTTTCCTTTATTGTGATAATGTTATACCACTTTACTAATGCATTCTAGTCTCAATACCAAAGCAACTTTAAAGCTTTTTATTTATTTCAACCAATAAAAGATGCATATTAGATTGAAAGACAATTATATAATTTTTAATTGAACAAATAAGAGCAAAAACACTAATGAATTCCTAAAAGATTGTATGTGGAAGCACTGTACAAAGTAATCACAAATGTTTAATTCTTTGTTATTAAGACTTAACAGGCATTGCTGTGTTTTAAAATATCTTCATAGTTAATAATTTATGATATTAAAACATCCTTCTTTTTGTAGTTAATCTTTTAAAAAATCTTAAAAAAATATATTTAATGTGTTGGTAGTATTTCAAGGACTGCAAATTGTTCGTTTAAAGATCCGTTTTTTTCTAGGGTAAACTATATCTCTTCTGCCCTTGTGGGTAAGGAGGTGTGTCCTCTTTTAGATGAGGGAATGTGAGAGTGAGTGGTATGGACCACTTTCAGGTCAAGACCCTTGTGAAGTGGATATGCCAGATGAGTATTCTTTCCCTCCTGTGAACGCCTGCGGGTAGTAATGAAATATCATAACTACTAAAATGAAACAATATAGATATAACAAGAGATTACTTCAAACTCACAACACAGGCCAGTCTGTAATATTATTGAAGCAAAAATCATTACCATTTGTATCCGAATCATTATACCTTTCAGTTCTATTTGTTACTGTTGCTTAGGATTACCCCCCCCAGCATAAAATTAAGTAGCAGGTAAGTGGTTATTTAATTAATTGAATTTTGCCACCTAATAGCTGTAAAAGATTAAAATGTTGATTTTCAGTTCTTTGAACTTTTCAGATTGGCATACATAATAGTCTACTGTACTATCTTTTGTTTTTCATACATAATAATCTACTGTATTTTCTGTTTTGTTTCAGATATTTCAAAAACTAACAAATCCTATTAAAGATAGCTTTAAAATGAGTTTGTTATCATTATTTAAGTCATATATTTATATATCTGGAAAGGTGCAACTTCATTTGACTAAATTGATATGCTTACTTTAAATCAAGTATTTTTGTTGATCCGTAAATTATGGCTCTGATTCACAAAGAGACAAGAAAGGTTTTGATTTCTTTGAAAACAAGTTTTGCATATTGAGTACAAGATTGTATATTGAGAAGATTCAATCATGGTTTTAGGTCTCTGTTGATCAGTCTGACTTCTTATAAATTCATTTTAATTTCTGAGGGAAATTTGTAGAATGTTCTATTTGTTTTTTAATAAGGATTTTTTAAATTGATGAAAAAAATTGGTTGATGAGAACAATCTTGATACTTGACAATAACTCTCACAGATCTATATTAAATAGAAGACCATTTTTTTAAATTGGTGGTAGTGGTGGTACTGGAGACTGAACCCAGTAGCACTCAGTAGCAACCCAGTAGCTCACAATGAGCTACAATCCCACCCAGCCTTTTTATTTATATTTCTTTACTTTGAAATAAGGTCTTATTAAGTCATTAAGTTGCCTAGGCTAGGCTCAAACTTGTAATCCTTCTGGTTCAGCCTCCTAAGGTGCTACTGGGATTACAACTACAAGACCAGATATTAAAGGAACATATTAAACACTTAAAAGAGAATGATTCATTAGAAAACTTGAAATTGGGGCTGGGGATTTAGCTCAGTGGTGCCACCACCTGCCTCACAAGCACAAGGTCCCAAGTTCAAGCCCCAGTACTTAAAAAAAGAAAACTTAAATCATTGTTCACAGAAAGTTTATTTTTCTTTAAGAAATGATAATTGTATGAAAGCAAAATTAAAATTCTCTTTCAGATCCTTTCTCAAACACCAGGGTTTAGAGTCCATAGTACATTCCTTTTCTATATATAGCCACTCCATGGATACTTTTGTACAAATGGTAGAAGTATGCCTTAATATGTGCTGATATAATTAAATTGATTTCATATATTTATAACTTTTTAAAAATTCTTCTAATTATCAATACATATTTGGAAAATGAATAATTAATGCATCTAGAAAATAATATTGGTGTTAATAGGTATACGTGGGTCTAAAGAGATTTTGTTTCCTAATGAAACTAACAAAGCTTTGGTCAAAGATAGACCATATACATAAGAGTGGTCCCATAATATCAAGAAGGAATTAAAAAAAATTCCATTTACCTAGTATCATAATAGCTATCCTAACATTGTAGTGTAACACATTACTCAAGTTGGTGTGATGCTTATGTAAACAAACCTACTAAAGCTATGACCATATAAAACTATAGCATGCAGTTAAGTGTAATATTGTATGTGTGGTAGTGATAAATGACCATGTTGCTGATTTATGTACTATTAAGACCACTAATCATGACATGTCAACTAATCCTGACATGACCACTAATCATGAATGGATTAAGAAACACCTAGAAGATTAGTATAGGATAGTTCTGGTTTTGTCAGTGAATGAGTTATATGTAGGCCAGAAAACTGGTGAAAGAAGGTCCACCTTGGATGTCAGTGGAACCAACTCACAGAATTGTAAGTTGGACAAAATAAAAAGGGAAAGAAGAAGGAAATATCGCTATTTTGGAAGACTGCCAGACATTGTCTTTGCCCTTAGACATTATTCTCCATTTTCTTCAGCTATCCAATGCAAACTTGAAACCCTAGTGCTTGAGTGAGTTTCCAGGCTTTCAAACTTGGACTATTGCTTCATCCTCAATTTTTCTTGTTTCACAGCTTCCATCTTCTTGGGCTCTGCAGCACACAATTGGCCATAGTGAACTTGAACTCTCTCATCTCTCACCCTGTAAGCCTGACTAATAAATTCCTTTGGATAATTATACATATATTTTCTATTGATTTTATTTCTCTAGAGAACTTTAATTCAGATTTTCATATGGGGGGTGGTTCTAGAGAAACAGATTTGTGAGGATGAATGACTATCCTCATACTAGTGGTTCCTGGAGTTGGCTAATTAATGAGACCTAAAGTTTCCAAAGTTTCTCTTGATAATGTAGAAAGTACTGATACCTCATGGTATGATTTGTTTAAAGTAATATGCTACATAGATCCATTTGATTATACTAATTTGACACTTGAGAGATCCAAGAAATGTATTCATTCTATATACAATACTTTTGAATATTTTTGGCAGAGTAAGAAATATAATGATAGTAGCTGATTGCTTTCAGGAATTCTGGACAAACTACTAAAGGAAAATAATGAGGTGCATGGATGCATAAACAATCTAAAGACTTCTAATTGTGTCCTGAAGGAGAATCATCTTTCCTCTAGCTGTAGGGCTTAACTTGCTGAAAACCAAATGCAAGCCCTCATAATACAATTTGCTAGATTACAGTGTAAATTTAATGCTCAGCATCAAAATGTATTATCTGCAGTTAAAATTAGGGATGATCTGCAAAGAATGGTGTCTTGTAAACTGAGATGGGGATATCTGAGAGAAACATAACAAGTCTGGGGGCATTCAACTCCTATATTCTATTGAGATTACTTGCTAGAGAAACTGATTTCCCAACACTGAGTGGCAGAGGCATTCCTATACCCACTTCCTGTGGTGTTGATCTCCCCACCTTTGCCCAAGGAAACTAGTCTTGCCTGTGCAAACAGTAAGGACCTTCCCTGATGTAGTTACCAAGCAAGGCAATGCCAAGGCTCTTCAAGAAACATTTCACCCCCACTTTTGCCTCTAGGCCTATAACCAGTTTCAAATCTCAAAAGGCTCCTAAATCTCAGCATTGCCCATGCAGAGGTATTCTACACTCTCAAATAAACTGTTAAGTTTTCTAATTCTAACAAGTAGAGGCCTGGGGAACAGGTATAGGGATGGATTTTAACAGTGTGGAATAATGGTGGAAGAAATAAAACCTAGATCAGGTTGAGTTTCTTGATAAGGGCCCAATAAATGTAGATTATGAATTTAATGTCATAGCTCATGGAATTTTTTTTTAAATGTGCTCATTGTTTATTTGGTTGGTTGGCTAAAATATGGATGAAATGGTGGCTTACTTGAATGCGCTGGAAAAGCCTGATATTCCTAGGTTTACTGTTCATGTGTGTATTCACAGGCCCAGGGAAATGGAAATGCTGGAGTAGATTTTCCTGATGAAACCTCCTCTTCCTCACATGAAGGAAGCACCAGCTTCATCATTTCTCTTCTCTATATGTCATGTAACATGATGAGAACCACAGTCACTTAGTTGGGAAATATAAATGTGCTCTGTGTAATTGGATTCCAGATGGCAGGGAACAAGTGGCAATGTTCAACTACCAAAGCATGGTGTGTGTACTTATCACCATAATGGATGGCAGAAACAAAACAATGACTGGAATGGTCTAACACATGTAACCCTATGGCACTGGCTAATTGATTACCGTGTTTGCAGAAGTGAAAAAGATAAAAGTCTATTAAATTTTATTAAATTTATGTAAGCAGAAAAAAATTAGGAAAATTAATAAAAGTTACCTCGATTCACAGCAACAGAGAATCACAGTGCCTCAACCAATTCCCAGAGTTAAGAGCAAGGAAAAGTGATAGGAAAACAACTCTTAATTATGCACTTCATAATAATTAATAGAGAATTGGGTAAGTCAGTATGATATGAGTATTAGTTATATACATTGAAATTAGAAAAATTTAATTTTGGAAGAATGTTTAAAAATGAAGGTTTTAAATAATTTAGAAATTGAAACAAGCCAAAATAGAGAAGGACATACTTTTAAAAGTTACATGTATGTATTCTATGCAAAAATACGTAAGTATATGTAATCATATTAAATGGTGTAATTATACTTATATTCATTTTGCTGATGTCTATGTTTACCAAATATTCTAGAATAAAGACAATCATGCAGTAAGAAGAAAGATAATTTTAATTAAAGTCTTACATGTAAATGATGTATGTATATACATATATGTGAGTGTATGTATACTTAGTACTTAGAAACCAACTAATTAAAAACAATAAACAGAAAATCTAAATGATTTTCTCAAGATCAAGAAACCCAGAGATCCCATAATAAATGTCTTTACCTCTGGAATCTAAATCAAGCGTCCTTTCAGTTCTACTACATAATAATATAATTTTCAGTTATTTTTCCATTATATATATTTTTGTGCAAAATAAAGTTGCTAATTGCTTGAGGGTAAGAACTAAAATAATTTAAAATAATAAACGGTATGCCAAAATATGTTGTGCATTTAAAAATATGGGCCTCACTGATAATTGCTTTTAAGCTTTGGTATGCACTCAATTATCCTGAGTTCTGTTTGTTCACATTGTACCCTTCTTTGAATTTGTAAGTCAATTGAAAAAGCTGTCAATCAGGGTGACTAGTAGAGAACTCAAACCAAATTAACAACATGACATCATTTCAAAGTCACATGATTGATATTGTGTGCCACTCTATGTTCAGTTTAAGAATTTGAGAATGATGTCATGGCTCAATCAGATTCCTAGTAAAATAATCAATTAGTAATTAATTGTCATATGTTTATTAAGGCACATCCAAGACAAGATATTTTTGTGCAGCATGTATATATTTGGGGAAGATAAGATAAATTTGAAATTATAACTTTATAAAACTTGGTCACGGTCAGTTAAAGTTTTATCTTTAGGAAATACATAACAGATGTACTAATGTGTCCTAAGGTATGTGCCTAATTGTCAAAGATAATATTTTCTGCACAATGACATTTTATTTTTTTCACCTGCTCATCTTTTCTGCACCTGTGTCTTGTTGGCAGTTTGCTCAGCTTGAATTTGGAAGACATAACTATCAAAACAGTCTAACATACTTTCCCTTATGTATTTTAAATTGTTCATAAAATGTTTACATCGATTCTGTGTGCTCCTACTACTAAACTGAGAGCCAAACTTCTTGGTAACTGTAGATTTTTCTTGGATTTCCCAATTTTTTACAAAAATGAGGAAAGAAAGTTAAAAAAATTAGCTAATTTGAATAGTATATTTTAATATTTTAAAACTGTATTAATTCAGTAGCTTTACTTTATTCTTAGATTTGATCTATTTTTTAAAAATTCCTGTTCTCTCAGCAGCTATGATTTTTGGATGCTTTCTTTTGTTTATGAGAAGAGTAAGACTAGATACTTTTTATTTGTTTAAAATTTTCTTATTTACCATAAGAATTATTATGATTATGAAATCAGGATTATTTTGTCCAGTAGTCCATGTTCTTAAAGAACGTAAAGATTTTGGAAAACTTGATATGATTTTCTTGTAGTCACCTAAAGTTATATTCATACTGGGATGTAAAATGTTGCTAGTGGGTCCTACTTCTTAATTCCCATATTGTAACTAAACCTTTTAATATTCAAGCCTGGATGAATAAGAATCAAATTATGCACAAAAATTAAACAATAGCATTTATTTTAAAACATATAATATGCCTAATCTGAATCATAGAAAATAAACAAAATATGACTATCAAAACTACTGAAAAGTAAGGTACCAAAGAAGCTTCTGAATAGGGCACATTAACATGTATTATTAGTAATGGAGGAAAGATGGCAGAAGATAACTTTATTACTTTTCAATATGCATTGCTGTTTTGTATAAATATCAAGGAACCATTTCTACATAGAATGGAAGGGATGGAATTATATTGTACATTATATGATTTATTTTGTTGATAATAACATGTTAAGTGGAGAGTAAATAGAAAAAAATCTTTTTAAAAAATTTGAAAAGTATGTTTTGGGTAGCCTAAATGTAGCATGGAAACACAGGAGAAAAACCTCCCCATATGACTGTCAATTTTCCTTTGTCCCACTTGAAGTTAGTCCTCTTTCTTCATAAACTACCTATATGAACATATACACAAACCATGCTGTACAAGTAATGTGCTTCTTTGAAGGGGCTGATCTTAGGAATATTGGCCCTACTTTTTCCTAAATTCTTATTATGTAGTACAGATTTAAAAATCCAATTATGAAACTATTTAAAATGACATTTAAAATGCACTAATCCATTTACGTAATAGTCTCCAGTTTTTTGAAAATTGAGCATATTTAATAAAAGATGCCAAAATTGACAATAGTTAGCTGGTTAATGGATAATTAATATTTCTTCACTCAATAATTCTTATGTTCTTAAAGTACTAGTAAAATATTTACAGCAATAAATCATGTCGTCTTTTTATTTAATAGTCTACTGTTAAGATTGGAGGTAAAAGATTATTCTCTCTACTCCAATTATGATTTTACTTAGTAAAATTAGCATATATTCCACACTTCTACTGCTCTCTACTCATGCTGCCAAGTATGTTTCATATAGCCATTTATATTTAAATTAATTAAAATTTAATGCGATTTCAAAACTAAGTTGCTCAATCTTAGCCCAACTTTTCAACTGCCATACTTAGCTAATAACTACCATATCAGACTACCAAAAACTTCCATAGCTTACATAAACTTCTGTGTTTAAAACTGTCTCATCAATGTACTTTTAAATGATTTCTAAACCCACTATTTTATGCCTTGTCTTGGAACAAAGCCAATATAAAACTATGTAGGATATCACTCTAATTTAACTATTCACCATGGATGACTGCAGTAGATGGTAGTCTGCTGTACTTTTATAATGTGCAACTTTGGTAATTTGGTATACATAATTCAATTTCCGTTTTCTTGGCTACAAAATAAGACTGATAGTAATATAGCCTCCTTTGAGACTTAAGATTGTACAATGTAATTCATGTAAAACATATGACACAAGGTTTGACATTTTATAGCACTCAGCCAATATTAGTTATTTAAAAGTAACTATCATTTTAAGCTCTAGTTCTGACAGATGACACAATTTTTTAATTCTTGAAAAGTTATATAAATTTGTTAAATCATATTCCTGTCCTTTTTGATATTATCATTTTACTTCTTTGGGATCAAAATGTCAACAAGTCCTGTGATGGAATCTCTATTTAAACCATTTTTGCAATCTCAGCCAACTGAATCATAAGTCAACTCAGGGATGACTTCTAAGCTATAATAAACTAATTACAAAATTGAATTTAACATTATAACATAATGGAATTATTAATTGATCTCCAGATTGTTTAACAGAAGTTGTAGACAGGAGATGAGGAAGTTCTAAATGACCTCCAAGTGAATGTGAAGTCATTTTATATCCACTCAGCTTTTATTACCATTGGTCTCGATATATTGTAGTTTCCATGAATGTACAGTATACAATTTTTGTATTATATAATATTTTTGCATAATCACTTCAGCATTAGAAGTTTCCACTAGATGTGCTTCTCTTTTCACTACTTTTAGAAAAGAAATAGTAGATTGGTTGTATAAAAATGAACTGAGTGTAATTTTCTATTTTGTTCAAAAGCAAATCACTCTAATCATAGAAACTAGACTGAAGTGTTGCTTTTACTGCATTAAAGCTGTTAAATTCTACTAAATTATTTAGCAATTTAGGAATACTTAGTCTATATAGAAAGGGTATGTTTAGCAAGCTCATCTTCTCCAGACAGGGTAAGTATTAAACACTGTAGTTTGAATCATTCTTCCATAATTAGCTTTTTGCCTAGAGGAGGAAGATCTGAATTACAATATGTTATATATGAAGTGGTGCTTTAGGGTAGTCCCTGCTATGCATTCTTCACAATGCAGTTCCTGAAAGCAATTTAATTTAGCAAGAAGTTGTTAAAACTAAAAGGCATTGTTTAAAAAAAGAAACTATATTTTATCTAGGTACTATCTTAAGATCACTTTTTAATTCCTCAAAGTTAAACTGAAGATTTTGATTGGTTTTGCTCTCCTCACCATTCCAAGATAGAATCATGGCCTAGAAATACAAAGAGGTAGGTTTGATTTCCAGACCTCCAAACTATAGGCTTTCCATGGGCTTTGGTTTCCTCATCAAAAATGAGGATTTTTTTCCGAGATGCTGATTTACAAATATGTGATAATATCTTTTCACTTCTTCACTATTCTGGTATCAGTCTCCTGTTGGTGCTCACAAATGAACAGCTTCTTCACTGAGATATATTTTGGAAATGACACTTTCAGAGATTAACTTTCCTAGGGCTAAAAATGAAATGCAAGATAAACTGAAGAATTAACCAGAGACCAGAAACTACTTTTTTTTCTCTATGTAAAACAAGAAAACATATAATAAATTCCTATACATTTAGAGAATTCTTGGCTTGTATTTTTTCAAAATATACCAAGAGTAATCAATATACATATATATTAACTTCAAACCTGGAATTGACTAGCATTTGTCAGTTTTGTAAAGAATTATGGTATTTATTGATAAGAAAATGCCTATTTTATTTCTAAATTTATTTTTATATTATGAGTATATAAAAATTTAGTTCATATCTATGCTACCTAATTTCAATTTACTTCATTCTTTTAGTAATTAATTGCTAAGATTATACCATACGTATAATCCAGAATTAAATTTCAAAATCCAGTGGAGATTTTGATCTGGGATAGTAATAACCAAATAAAATTACTACTGGACTTAATTTTTTCCCATTAAGTTTTACAAATAATAAACTGAAGCAACACTTTCTGATGTAAGAAAGATTGATGACTGTAATTGTAGCGTGGATCAAGATATACCACTCAGCAAAACCTGCTCCTTTTTCTCTTTTTTAAAAAATAACTTTATTATCAAACACACACACATACAAAAATTAAAACCATTCAAAGAATAAATATGCAAGGGAAAAAACCTACAATAATATTCAAATACAGAACTCAAACAAAAATACCTGAAAAGCACTTAAACATTTTTCTATATAATTTAAAAAAGCATCTTAAGCACCAACAAGACACCAGAGGATGTGATTTGTTTCAGAAAGGTCCCCCAAACCAACACTGAACAAATAATGATCTGGAAAAAAATTCCAGTAAATTAGCAGACTCCACATAAGCTAAGCTTCTCCCCAATTTAAATTTCAATACAGTCATATGACACACGATTGAAACACAATCTGAGAAATATGTTATTAGGCCATTTCATCCTTGTGTATCCTTAATTATACTTTCAGTTTCTCATACT
Organism: Heterocephalus glaber; assembly: GCF_000247695.1. The sequence goes on along the minus strand of NW_004624748.1, from coordinate 32,234,962 downwards.
GGAGAAACTATTCTGTATTTATACATGTGTATCCTATTTATTTTACTTAAGCGTATGGACTCAATATGCATCCATTTAGCAATAAATGACTCTAGTTTCTCGTTCTTTATGGCTGAGTAGTACTCCATTTTATAAAAAACAAACAAACACATCTTCTTTATCCATTTTCCAATTAATGGGCACTTGGGCTGTTTCCAAGCTTTCACTATTACGAACTGTGCACTATAAACATGAGTGCACATATACTACTGTGGTATGATTCTTTTAATTCTTTTGGGAAGATACCCAGCAGGGGGATAGCTGGGTCGAATGGGACCTCTAAGCCTAATTCTTTGAGGTATCTCCATACTGATTTCCACAGTGGTTGCACCAGTCTGCACTCCCACCAACAATGGGGAAAGGTTCCTTTAGACCCACACTCCAGCCAGCATTTTTTATTGGATGATTTCTTAATAGCAGCTATTCTTTCTGGGGTGAGGTGGAATCTCAGTGTGTTTTCATCTGCATCTCTCGAATAACCAGTGATGTTAAACATTTTTTCATATATTTATTTTCTGCTTTTACTTCTTTGTCTGAGAAATGTCTGTTCATTTCAGATGCCCATTTTTGAACTGGGTCTTTGAATTTTGGGGGTCTGATTTTTTTCAGTTCTTTATATATTCTAGATAGTAGTCCTTTGTCTGAGTTACAGCTGCTAAAAATTTTTTCCCACATAGTAGGGTGTCTCAGCTCTGTTGGTGGTTTCTCTTGCAGTGCAGAAGTTTTTTAATAAGATAAGATCCCCATTGTTGATTCTTTGTGCAAGTTTTCATGCCACTGAGGTTTTGTTCATAAAATCTTTTCCTATACCATTATCTTCAAGAGTTCTGTCTAACTTATCTTCCAGAAAATTTGGTGTTTCTGTCTTAATATTTAAATCTTTAATACACTTTGATCTTAATTTAGTGCATAGTGATAGGTATGGGTCTAGTTTTGATCTTTGGCAGGTTGAAATACAGTTTTTCCAACACCATTTATTAAATAGGCTATCTTTCCTCCAATGAGGATGGTTGGTGCCTTTGTCAAAGATGAGGTGTCTGAGCATATCTGTAGTCATTTCTGCATTTTCTAATCTATTCCACTAGCCCTTGGGTCTGTTTCTTTTCTAGTACCATGCTGTTTTTATCACAATAGCTTTGTAGTATAGTTTCAAGTTGGGGATTGTAATACCCCCAGCCATATCTCTGTTGCCTAAAATTTCTTTTGATATTCTAGGTCTCTTCTGGTTCCAAATGAATTTTTGGACTGTTTTCTCTAGTTCTGTGAAATATATTGTTTTATTTTGTATTGGCATTGCATTAAACCTATATAATAGTTTTGGAGGTATGGCCCTTTTCACTATACTGGTTCTTCCTATCCAGGAACAAGGGATATCATTCCATTTTCTTATATCCTCCTCAATCTCCTTTTTCAAAGTGCTATAGTTTTAAGTGTAGAGGTCTTTTGCTTCCTTTGTTAGACTGACTCCTAGATATTTCATTTTTGGGGGTGCTGTTGTGAAAGGGATTGTTTCCCTAATTTCTCTCTCAATGAGTCTATTATTTGTATATAAAAAGGCTATTTTTTTTTGAGTGTTGACTTTATATCTAGCTACTCTACTGAATGTGTCAATTAGGTCTAGAAGTCTTTTGGCAGAGTATTTTGGGTCTTCTATGTAAAGTATCATGTTATCAGCAAATAATGACAGTTTAACTTCTTCCTTTCCTATTTTTATTCCTGTTATTTCTTTCTCTTTTCTAATTACTGTGGCTAATGTTTCCAGAACTATATTGAGCAGAAGTGGTGATAGTGGGCATCCTTGTCTTGTTCCCGATTTTAGCGAGAAAGTTTTTAGTTTTTGACTGTTCAGTATGATGTTGGCTGTTGGCTTTTCATAGATAGCCTTAATCAAGTTGAGATAAAGACCTTCCATTCCAATTTCCTGTAAGGTTTTTATCATGAATGAGTGGTGGATTCCTTTCTCTTTTTGACTCTGTACAGATTCCCTCTGTATCTCTTGTTTCTTCAGGCTGTTCTTTGCTAGTTGAAGGAAAAAAGTAAGTCATTTAGGTGATATTTTACTTTAAGTCATTAATAAGACAACCATAAGTGTTTTGCTCAAGGGGCTCTTCTGAACTCTGGTTAAATCCATATATATATATATCTTGTATTTTTTGTTTGCTTGTTTCCCATGAACATATTCAAGCATCTAAAGGAGTGAAACATGTTTAAATATTGAGATAATTCAGTAAATCTCTGTTGAAAGAGAGGAGGAAGGAAAAGTAAAAGGGGAATGAAGAGGTATAGGAGGAGAAGGAAAAACAAAAAGGAAGGGGAGAAGGTGCGCAAGAGAAAAAAGGAGACAGAGAGGATAGTTGTCAAGAAGCCGTTCATCTAGGTTAAAGGAAATTTTAAAACATCTAGGTCACTCCCATATCATCAAAGTTGCTCCTAGTATTTATCTGACTTGGAGAAAATATTTTATGAGATATTAAAACCTTTGTGGAGTTTTCTTATATATCAGACAAAATTTTCATCTGATAGCATCTAAGTTCAGTTTCCTTGGCAAGTCTACGTTCGCTATATTTTCTGATGTGTGACAGTCTTGTGAACCACCTGGTGTTATTTTCTAATGTGAAATTTGGCTAATTTCCTTGCCCTAAACTTTCCATAGATCTTCACAATGAATGATGTCACAGATGTATGTCTTTTTTTTTTTTTTTTTTTTTTGGTACCAGGGATCGAACTCACAACCTTGCGCTTGTGAGGCAGGCGTGGTGCCACTGAGCTAAATCCCCAACCACTGTTTCTATCTTTGTAGTCACACCTTTCTCTACATTCTCTTTTGCCCTATTATTTATATTTTCAATTATGTCTTTTTACTCTTCTTAGAATATGTATTTACTTCTCTACCGCCGTCTCCATTAGATCCCTTACTAGAAGACCCTTTATGGTTGCATGGTTTATCATTTTATAAGATAATACTAAACTTTTAGCAGTCTGTTCTATACAATTACAGATCATTCAAGAACTTTCTAATAAAGATACAAAGAGTAACTTCAGATATATTTCCATTAAATTGATAAATTATTTTATAATGAAATGTAAATCAGTGTCATATTTCATACTCAAATCAGTAGGAGATAAAAATCTATGTTCATTCTTCCATTTCTTTATATCATTTGTACTGTTTTAAAGAACATAACAAGGTATATAAAAGATTTTAAAATTCCAGTTAAATGTTACTAAGCAGGACAAAAATAATTTTGGCCAAATTTTCTCTTGCCTATTGGCATTCATTTTCCTACGCACTTTATTTTCATTCAGTAACTTCCATGGAAAGCACTAATTAACCTGGATTAGTCAGGTTACAAATATCTAAAACTTAGGACATTGCCCACATCATTTAAATGACTGCTTGGTTTTCCATTAGGAACATACCACTGATAGTTCTTAATATATTTAAAAGCTTGAACTCTTAGGTCCAGCAGACATGAGTTCAAATCCATTGTCTTCCTCCTCTTACCCTATAATCCTAATCATTTACCCTCTTTATATTTCAGTTTTCTCATTATTATTTTTATTCGGGACCGAGGATCAAACTCAGGACCTTGCACAGCGACACCACTGAACAAAATCCCTGGCTCAGTTTTCTCATTATTAAATTATTATTAAGTAAGAAAATGAATATAAAACACAATGTTTTATGTGCTATGTCATTAACAGATTTATCTTATCATTATTTTGATTTAAGACAGATTTCTACTGAATATAAAGAAGAAGCTAAGCATTTCATTATACATGCTTCCACCAGAAGGAAAAAGTGCTAAATTCAAATAACCATTGACTTATATGTTCCTATAAAAAGAATTTATTATTTCTGAAATATATATATAATTCTTGTTATATCTGAGAAATTGTGATAAATATAAAGTTAATTATCACATGTACCATTCTCTCTCTTCCAAGAAAAGCAAAATTGGAGACTTATATCATCCATATATGTATATTTTTATACTTCAGTAGTATAGTCAAACTCTTATTAATTATGGTCAGTTTGACTCAATTAGAGAGTATTGAATGATGGAAGTAGTAAACTAATGAGAAATTTCCTAAGGATTGATCAAAATATACAGTGAATATTTAAAATAGAAAAATTATTATAGTAAAACACACATTAAAATTAATCCCCCTCAAAACCTCCCCCTTGACTTGAATATACCTATCCCATCATTCTGGTACTTGATGAAGCAGTTATGGAAGTCTTCTCTCTAGTGTCTTTAGAAAGTGCTATATGATAGAAAGCATGTGGAGTGCTAGTGCCCAGAGCCATCCAGTGGAAAGGCAGTCTGGTAAAAGATTTGCAGGGCCTCCTCAACCACCTTATTCACTCACCTGGAAAGGTGCTGCTTATGGCTTTCCTCAAAGTCAAAATGACCATAAAATGTAAAATTTTTGAATCAATGCAGGATATGAAGGCAGCTACAACCATGCAGGTAAGACACTTATGAAAGAGGACTTCCGGATCTTCATGAAGTGACAAGAATGATGGGATAAGTATCGCTGAAACAAGAGAAAGTATTTTGAGGGGCTTTAATGGCAATATGTCTCTTGCAGTAATGACTTTTTTAAAAAAAATTAAACACTCCATGTATGTTTTCAAGAATTTAGCTTTTTATTTAGATTTACTTCTGGAAACATTCTAGTTTCAATTGAAAAAATACTGGCAGGAATCTACTCTCATAAATCCATTATTTAATCCCAATGCAACATCCTGTCTATAGCATTTAATAATCTATCATGGTAGAATACACTGGACAAACAACTTTTTTAGAGGTGGCTTTGTATTTATCACATTCTTTTTTGGTGAGGTTTTCAAGACAAGAAAGGTTACAAGCTTGACTAACTCACAACCAGCAGAAATTTTATTGCCATTCTTTTTAGTAGTTTTAACTGGTACTTTTCCCAGAGGGATATACACTAAAAGACAGATGTTAGTTGGTTCTTTTTCGTTTCATTTTCCTTAGGCTAGAAACTTTTGCATTTATTAATCAATAATAACACATATGCTGAGTAATTACTAGTCAGAGATTCTTAGCTATATACCATTTTATCTCCCTGAATTCTGTTATACTTGAAAACAAGAAACTAGAAGCATGATTCTTACATTTTAATGTAGAATAAAATAGCTTGTGTCTTTGGTAATGGCTAACAAAATACTTATATTTTTCTCCTCAAAGGCTTACTTTTATGATTTAAAAATAAATGTGATCTCATTTATTTAGCTAAACATTTCCATTTGCTATTTTAATTACACTTTTCTATTCAAGAGAAAAGATTTCAGGAAATTTTTTACCCACCCCATTTCATATTAGTGCATATTAGTTGTAGAGTTAATCAGATTTATTTTGGCAGAGTGGTACATGTATAGAACATATTTAAGTTATTTTCCCTCCTTACATCTGTACCTCATCCTCCTCCCTAGCTTCTTATATTTTGGGGAAATTCAATGTGTATTATGTATTTTGATCATACTCATACCCTTTATTACTGCCCTAACCTCCCTTTCCTCTCCTGCTATACTATCAAAAAAAAAAAAAAAAGGAAGTTTCTTTTCCACATTTTCAAGTGAAGCAGAGTATTTATCCCTTGGCAACAACAAAAAAAAGTTTAAATTTTTCAACCAAATAATATTTTGAAATGAACATAGGGAACTATACTTTTCCTTCCTAAGGAAAAAAAACCATTTGCCTTTGGAACACACTCTACACTATAAGAAAAGAGATATTTTCATTCATTAGATTCCTTAAACATTTTGAAATGATGTATATGTGATGTTGCTCTGATATATATATATATATATACATATATATATGTATATATATGATATCTGATGCTGCTCTAATCTTCCATATTTAAATAAAATTGTGATTGAAGTAAAAAACAACACAACAATAAAACTCTCATATTTCACATTATTAGAATTTTTTTTTTTTTTTTTTTTTTGCAGTACCATGGATCGAATTCAGGACCTTGTGCTTGCAAGGCACATGTAGCACCACTGAGCTAAATCCCTGGCCCCACATTATGAGAATTTTACACAACATGTATAAAAGAATGTTAATAGTTAGAACAATAAAAAAAATACTTTTTGTTTAGAAAACTATATCTCTTAAAATGAGTTTACTTCAGAAATGTTTTCTTGGTTTTGTCATTGATGACATAAAACAAACAGATATAAGAATTATATAATACATATTATGAATCTTTTTACTAAATGTGTTTACCTTAGCATATTTAGGACAGACTATATTTCTCTCAAATCACTGATAAAAATTTGTATAGTAGACTTTTTTAGAATAAAAATCATGAAATATTTTTCTTGTTTGAACTGCAAACACTACAATAGCAATATACTTATAAAAGGAAATAGTTTTAGAAATATAAAGTGGCTGATAACACTAGAAATTATGCAATATATACCATATATGAAGTTAAAATTCTGAGAAGTAGTTAGAAATGATGCACTTATTTTTTATAGTACATTTGCTGTACATAATGTTTATATCCCTTATGTATAGTTGGCATATGAGCATAACACTTCTTAATTCCCTTCCTCATCCCTTTCCCTTTCCTTCCTTCCTCCATATCTTGATCCTCTTGAGTTTCTCACATAAGAGAAAACACCTGATGTTTAAGCTTATGTGTCTGATCTGTTTCCCTTAACATTATGATCTCTAGTTGCATCCATTTTTCCATTCATCTGTTAATGGACATACAGGTTGCTGCCAAGATTTAGCTATTATGAATTGCACTACCATAAAGATGGTTATTCATGCATCATTGTGTCTTAGTCACTTTCTCACCACTAGGACACAATACTTGACACCCACAACTTAAAGAAGGAAGAGTTTATTTTGGCTTACATTTTGTAGAGGTTTCAGCTGTACCTGAGGCAAGGTGGCATGGAAAAAGAGCAAGGCAGAGGAGAATGCTTCTTAGCATGGCAAGCAGGGAGCTGAGACCACTCAAGGGAGGAGGAAAGGAGGTACCTTGGCAGTCCACACCTTCCACAGACCCATGTTCTCTGACCAGGCTTCACCTCCCAACATCACTTTTAGCTATAAACTCATTAATAGATTAGTCCATGAAGCTTTGGAGGAGACATCTAGATTTAAATAATAACATATTGCAAGCAATATGATGTCTTTTAATTGGTTTGGGAAGACACCTAGAAGAGGAATAGCTGGGTCAAATAGAATTTGTGGTTTAGTTTTTTGAAGAATTTCCACACTGTTTTCCATAGTAGTTATACTCTTACATTCTAGGCAACCATGTAGAAGGAATTCCTTTTTTCCTGCAGCCTCGCCAGCATTTGTTACTACATGATATTTTTTGTTGATGGCTATTCTTTCTGGATAAGATGAAAATAGCTTCACCATGACTTAATGTTTTGATTTAAAAGAAGGAAACACTGAATTACAAAGTAACACATTTTATAATGAGAATTTCATAAATTATACCCAATATGTAAGTTCAGTTAATTCTGAAAGGCCTCCATGTAAATACATTTAGTTTAAATTAATGTGCTATTCTTCCATGTTTTAATGTTTAATCTTTTGAGTTTAGATTATTTTAAAAACATTTTGTAATCCTTCACTGATAATATACTGTGGATTTTTAAAAATTTTGTCTTGGTTTTGTTTTTATTTTTGAATTAAAATCTGTATCATTTACTTGAAAGCATCCAAAATATTGTATTCCATGTATTTTCAGAATTAAGCTCCTTTCATAAAACTTCAAATAGCATTAGTGACATTCGTGATTAAAGTTAAGAATATTTTTGACAGTTCTGAAAGTTGTTTTTTTTCCAATACTACAACAAAGATGTACACAAATTTAGATGGCACACACACATGCACACACACACTCAGGTTTTTATTGTTTTGTTAATAAGTGTAAATTATCTTGAAGCATTTTTTGATAAATTAAATTAGAGTTAAACCCTCAATTAGTCTTACCCAAATACAGAAGTATGAGGAGTAAAAACAAAACTCATACTTAATAAATTTCTCTCTGGGAAGCAGTATCTTTCTGAATAGCCAAAAACTTAAGCACATATACAAAGGAACCAGCCAAAAATCAATCACTAAGGTAGTCATGCATATCTTTACAGTGAGGAAGAAAAACATACAAATGAGGAATATGCACAATTTCAATTTGAAATTTCCTGTGATCATCGGGGAAGCTAGCATTTCTCAACCATATCAGGAAAAGTCAGCAGTCTTCTGAGGCAAACTGCTTCTGGGGAAAGACCCCACCAAAATATGTAATAGACAGAATTGCAGTAAAGGATGGATCCTGTCCCCAAACAGCACCCAGGTTAATATCTCAAGCAGCTGTCCTGATCTCTGTGGTCTAAGCTTTTAACTAATTTTAATTAAATGGAACCTTTGGTGTGCAAGGGTACATATGCCTGGGATATGAATAAAAGAAACAAACAGCAGAGCCTGGCATATGGTTGCACACACATGCATCATTTGATTTTTGATTTTTTCCAAGTATATTTTAACATTCATGAGAAGTAAGAGATGAGAGCTGAAATAGAATTGTCTCTCTGGACTTCAACTTTTTGCCTACTATTCCTACAATCACAGCTAGCATTAAAAAACAGTACGAGTCTTAATTGTCAGATGCACAATCTGCAATGTTTAAATGGACCCTATGGATTTGGGTCCAAAACCAAACCAATTGGTTGCAAGCTATTTTCTCTTCCGTTAGTTGTTCTCTTGCAATATTTGCATAAATGTAACTGTGCTGTCCGTCTTTTAACTTTCACTCAATTAATTATGCTTCCAGCCCCCTGCTGATGGACAAAAATGAGACTTCATCTGCAAATAGCTTCAGCAGTTTACAGCTTATTAAATGCCAAAATCTAGTTAAGACAGTTTGAGAATTCTCATGTCAGGCATTTAAACATGCCATTTTTAACACAAAATTCTTATTAAAAAAAATGAACCGACCCCTCTAAGTCAGGGGAAAAAAATCACTAGTAAAAAGTAATGAACAGAAGAGAATTTTATACAAATTGTGTACTTAGCATATTTGGCTTACATAATCTGAGCACACTTAATTGGTTTGCCTGATAATGAAATGGCTATGAGAGAGACTACCAAGAAAATGGTCTCTGCAAATTACAAACAGCTTTCATCTATGGAAGCAACTTTTATAATTTATGTAAAAATCTGTGTATAGTTTGAAAAAATAGATGAATAGGAGTTATACACTAGACTATTTTAAAAATAACTTTCCTCATACTTCATGTGACAGGTTTTACATATTGCATCAAACATCTGTAGTAATCATGATCCAGTATTCTTTATACCATATGGGGTTAGTGCCACATTAATACTAGAGAAAAAAGAATAATATATCTGTAAAGCTGAATGAGTAGATAAAAATACACCATTTTGCATTCCACTTGGTAAACGATAGAAATAATTCTGTAATTCAGTGTAATATTTTGACCTCCCAAAATCTACAAGCTCTATAAAATTAGATCGAACAAAAAAATTCCTTTGAAAGATATTTTCTATATCTTCATCAGGTATTTGGCATAAAACACTTTGTTTTTATAGACATTATATTTTCCTTGTTTTCTAATGATACTTTTCTTGATAAGACATATGCGATTACATTTTCTTAGTTTTGGGAGAGGAGAAAAGCATTGTTTGTTCAATTGAAAAAGTCAAAATATTTAGTAAAGAATATTTGCACTTAATTCATCATTAAGAATACTTTAGTTGTTACAGAAAAGTCAAGTTATGTTCCTGTGGAAATTGACAATCAGTCTGAGTCTAAAAGTGGTTTGTTTTTTTTTTTTCATCTTACTCCATATCAAATGGTACTCAACTGTTTTGGATTGTATTGACAAATTATGTCATGTTTACATTCTTTTATTATAAACTACCATCATAGAGCTGAATGTGACATGATGATTTATAACAGAAATGTCAGATATTATTTTAAAAGCAATTTATGTCTGATCATATACCAATTAACAACTTTCATAACAAATCCTCAAATTATAGTTGGTGTTTGATCAAAGAATGATATTTCATTCCTTATTTTTGAATATCTGGAACATAATAAATTCAAGTTATCTACTCTTAATGGCTATTATTGTGGAAACAATAACTATCAGTATTTTTCTGACACAAAATGTGTCATATATTATACCAAAGATGAAATATGGCTGTGATTTCTAGATCTTCTAATACAAAAATGAAGTACAAAATTCTCTATGCTTTAATGAATGCTGTATGAGCTTTTATATATGTTTTTTAATCATAACTAAAAGGGTAGATTCAGGAGTAGACAAAATGGAGATGATGCTGTGGTCTAAATATCTGTGTCCCCTCCAGCTTCATATATTGGAAACTAATCCTGTCGTGTGACAAAATTAAGATGGAGGATCTTTAGAAGGTAGAATAGATCACATGAGCTCTGCCCTCATGAATAAAATGAGTGTACTTATTGAAAAATCCTGAGGGAATTTGTTTCCTTTTGCTATGTAAGGACACAATAAGAAGAAATCAGCAATGAGGAAAAGGACCCTCACCTGACAGTGACTGTTCTGCCACCTACCTTAATTTTGGGCTTCTCATCTTCCCAGAGCTGTGAGAAATATATTTCTGTTGTTTAGAAATTACGTAGTCTAAAACATCTTTCTAGCATCATAGACAAACTGAAACACATAATTTTTCTAACATAGAATGAAGAAATATTTAAAGTAGATGGATCTTCAAGTTGCATATAAACTTGGTAAAGGCACATAAATCGTTTTGTAGACCCGGTTAAGCAGCTTTAGGTTAACTGCGATTTTTTTCTCTTGTGGATAATTCATATGCTTACCAGTTGGAGAGAAAAAGACTGATTTTTTTTGTTATTTTTTGGTTTTAATAAACATAAGGGTTCTTTAGTTTCTCATTCCTCAGGAAGATTAAGACTGAGATTTAGGTGTGTGTGTGTGGTTGTTATAAGATGGATATATGTTCTGGATATACTTTCTGTGGATTTAGTATCTATATGATGGATGTAGAGCAATTGGAACTATATGTAACACTGATAGAAGGTCATTTTATCTGCTATAACTAAACTGTGTCAGTGTCATGCAAGAAGGCCACAGAGACATATGTGCTGCCTCAGTCAGCTGGCTGGACATGGGATGTATAGGAGGGGCTCTCCAGGAAAATACTAGATTTTCCATTATCCTCAGTTTGCTTTTATATGTGTAGGTTGCCTTAGGAAATACTTGGATATAGAAATGGGTCATCAAAGGGATACCCTTATTCAAAATAATACTAAAGATTATGAATACTCAGGGCTCTTAATTTTCCCACCAGGAATGATGATATCCAAAAGCCCTATCTCTGTAGGCTAATTTGGTTCACCTGAAATAGCTCTCTGCTAACAAATCGAAGAGGGAAAAGAAAATTCTGCCTGTGGCCATTCAGTCTTGTCTATAAGCAAAGGGAAACTTGGTCTTGGTCTTTCAATTACTCCTAGCCACTTTCAGCTCCTCCTGCCTATTCAACAACTCCACATTACCAGCTATCTTAGTGTTAAAAATTATTTTTCTGTCATATTATTCTAGCTACCAACTTGTTTTCAATTCCTTTCAAAATTGAATACTCTGAAGAGTCAACTATACTCATCATGGCTATATCATCAATTTCCCTGTACTGGGCTTCTAAGTTAAATCTGGTATTTGATACATCACTCCACTGAAACACTTCTATAAAGGCCAGTGATCATTTCTATCATTAAATTTGTTACTCACGCTTCAACATCTTTTGTACAACTCACTCATCATTTGGTTACCTACATACCTCACTCCCTTCAAATTTCCATATTCTTCATTGTGTCTTAGTTACTTTCCTTGATGGTGAGACATAATACCCAACACCCAAATTTAAAAGTTTTATTTGTCTCACAGTTTGTAGAGGTTTTAGTCCATTGTTACCTGGCTCCAAGGAAGAACTGCAAGACACATGAGCATGGTAGGCAATCACATGATAGGAGGAAAAATTGTCATGGCATGGGTGCAGGAAAGCAGAGATCAGAGAGGAGCTTGGGAGGGAGATGAACCCTTCCACACCACACCCCAATGGCCCACGTCTTCTAACTGCCTAAGAGCAAGTCAGATGAAACTCCCTTAATCCAATTTCCTTCTAAAAGGCTCACCTTTAAATGCATGAGGCTTGGGACTCTGAAGGACAGCTAGACAAAAACTATAAAAATTTACCATTATATGAAAGATTTCTTTGCAGATTCATTTTCTCTTATCTGTCAGTGCATGCTGCAGATCTACAATGCTGGAAGAAAGATAGTCTCTTTAATAAGTGGTGCTGGAAACATTGGCTTTTCACATGCTCAAGACTGAAACTAGAGCCATGTCTCTCACCATGCATGAAACTAAAATCAAAATGAATCAAAGATCTAAGTGTGCAAACATAAACACTATATCTGCTGGAAGAGAGAATAGATAGAATTCTTATTTTTAAATTAATTTTATTGGTACATTTTAGGTATACAATATAATGACATTCATCATTGGAAACTTGCACCTTTACATAATTTCTCTTGGTTCTTATTTTTTCCCCATTGCCCTGCCCTCTCTTCAACCCCTCCATCCCTCCCTATCTACAAAGACTTTTGTGCCATTTTTTCATTTTCTCATATTAATTCTATTCCCTTCTTTCCTTTCCCTTACACCTCCAACTTCCCTCTCCCCTTTGCCATTTTCTTCCTATTTCACATTATCTATTTTACCTTTTATTCCTTATTTACATTTTCAGTTTCTCACATTTGAGCAACTATTTGGTATTTACACATGTGTATCCTATTTATTTCACTTAAGAGTATCACCTCAGTGTGCATCCATTTAGCTATAAATGTCTGTAATTTCTCATTTTTTATGGCTGGGTAGCACTACATTTTATAGAAAAACTACATTTTCTTTATCCAGTCTCCAGTTGATGGGCAATTGGGCTGTTTCCAAGTTTTAGCTATTACAAATTGTGCTGCTATGAACATAGGTGCACATATGTTACTGTGTTGTGATTCTTTTAATTCTTTGGAATTCACAGCAGGGAATAGCAAGGTCAAATGGGACTTCCAATCCTAGTTCTTAGAGGTATCTCTATACTGATTTCCACAGTGGTTGTACCACTCTACATTCCCACCAGCAGTGGAGCAGGGTTCCTCTTTCCCTACAGCCCAGCCAGCATTTGTTATTGGTTGATTTCATGATGGCAGCCATTCTTTCTGGGGTGAGGTGGAATCTCAGCATTGTTTTCATTTGTATCTCTCAAATGACCAGTAATGTTGAACATTTTTTCACATATTTATTTGCTATTTGTACTCCTTTGTCTGAGAAATGTCTGTTCATTTCAGATGCCTATTTTTGGATTGGGTCTTTAAATTTGGGAGGTCTGATTTTTTTAAGTTCTTTATAGATCTGAGATAGTAGACCTTTGTCTGAAGAACAGCAGGTGAAAATATTTTCCCCAGTGTGGGTTGTGACTTTACACTGTTGGTGGTTTTTCTTGCTGTGCAGAAGCTTTTTAATAAGAAGAGATCCCACTTGTTGACTCTTTGTGTTAGTTCACAGGTAACTGAGGTTTTGTTCAAAAAATCTTTTCCTACACCAATGTCTTCAAGCATTCTACTGAACCTCTGTTCCAGCTGATTCAGCATTTCTATTTTAATATTTAGATCTTTAATCCATTTTGAATTTAGTTTAGTACATGGTGAGAGATTTAGGTCTAGATTTAATCTTTGGCAAGCTGAAACCCAATTTTTCCATCACTATTTATTAAAAATAAATCTTTTGTCCAGTGAAGGTGTTTGGCTCCTTTATCAAAGATGAGCTGGTTGAATGTGTCTGGAGTTGTTTCTGCATCTTCTAATCTGTTCCCCTGGTCCTCAGGTCTATTTCTTTGCCAGCCATGCTGTTTTTATCATAGTAGCTTTGCAGTATATTTTTAGGTAGGGGGTTGTCATACTCCCTGTCATGGCTCTGTTGTCTAGGATTGCCTTTGTTATTCTAGGTCTCTTCTTGTTCCAAATGAATTTTTGGTTTGTTTTCTCAAGGTCTGTGAAGTATGCTGCTGGAATTTCAATTGGGATTGCATTGAATCTATATAGCAATTTTGGAAGTATGGACATTTTCACTGTTGATTCTTCCTACCCACGAGCAAGGGATGTCTTTCCATTTTCTACTATCGTCTTCAATCTCTCTTTTTAGAGTGCTATGGTTTTCAAAGAAGTGGTCTTTGATTACCTTTGTTAGGTTGATTCCTAGGTACTTTACTTTTTTGGATGCTATTGTGAAAGGAATTGTTTGCCCTATTATTCTCTCAGTGAGTCTATTGAAGAACTCTTGAGGACATAAGTGTAAGACAAGACTTCATGAACAAAATCCTGCTCACACCAGAAATAATAAAAAGAGTCAACAACTCAAATCTCATTCTATTAAAAAGATTTTTACACAGCAAAAGAAATCACCAAGAGTGAAGAGACAACCCACAGAATGGGAAAAAAATTGTAACTAGTTGTTCTTCAGAAGAAAGAAAAATATTTAGAATATACATAGAATTGAAAAAAATTAGGCCCCCCAAATTTAAAGACTCAGTTCAAGAATGGGCATGTGAAATGTATAGACAAGTCTCAGATGAAGAAGTGCAAACAGCCAATGAATATATGAAAAAATGTTCAACATCATTGATCATTCAAGAGATGCAAATTAAAGCAATGCTGATATTCCATCTCACTCCAGAAAGAATGACTAATATTAAAAAATTAAGAAACAACAAATACTGGTGGGGCTGTGGGGAAAGAGAAACACTTCTCCACTGTTGCTTGGAGTTCAGACTGGTGCAACCACTGTGAAAATCAGTATGGAGATACCTCAAGAAACTTGGATTAGAGGTCCTATTTGACCCAGCTATTTCCATTCTGGGTTTCTTCCTGGAAGAATTAGAAGCATCATAAAACAGCAATATATGTGCACCCACGTTTATAGCCACAGTTTGTAATAGTCAAATCTTGGAAACAACCCAAATGTCCATCAATTGATGAAAGGATAAAAAAAAGTGGTTTTTGTTTGTTTTTTCATTAACTTTATTGGTACATTTTAGGTATACAGTACAGTTACATTCTTCATTGGGATCTTGTACCTTTACATGATGTATCTTGGTTCTTATTTTTTCCCCATTCCCCTGCCCTCCCTTCACCCCTTCCACCCTTCCCTATTTACAAAGACTTTGTTTCCATTTTTTTCCTTTTCTTGTATTTTTTCTTTTCCCTTCCTTTCTTTCCCCTACCCTTCCCAGTTCCCCTACTGCTTTAGACCTTTTCTTCCTTTTTCATGATATTAATCATACATTTTGATCCTTATTTACAGCACCAAATAGTTTCTTTCTTTCTTTGGTTTTTGTACCTGGGTTTGAACTCAGGACCTTGCTCTTGCAAGGCAGGTGGTGGAGCCACTGAGTAAATTCCCTGGCAAAAAAGTGTTTTTTCTATACAAAAGTACTACTCTTCCATAAAGAAGGATAAACTTGAGACATTTCTATCTAAATGTATCCACCTTGAGACTACTCCTTAGTGAAATAAATTGGACACACGTGTAAATGTCACATTGTCCTTCTGGTATGAGAAACTGAAAGTGTAAATAAGGACCAAAATGTATATAATAGGTAATGTGAAATAGGAATAAGTTGTTCAAAAGACTTAGTTGTTATCCACATTTTTCTCTCTTCTAGACCCCTTTAGGCAATTTCATTAATGGCCCTGGCTTCAATTACTGTGGCTAGATTTATGACTTCCACAGCTATAGCTCCCCCCCACAGATCTCCCCTGAATTTCAGAAATGTGTTTTCTCTTCCTAATGGACATGTCTACTTGGATTCCTCAAGCACTTGAAATTAAATGAACCCAAGGCAGAAATGATGGCCTTCATCCCAACACTAGTTTTCTCATGCTCTCTAAAACACAGATTTTACAAAATATCCTCCTTGAATTCACTCTTAACATATACCTCTCTCATTGCAATATCTAATCTCTTAGCAAGTTCTGTTAATTAATCATCCCAATCCTTTCTAAATTTATTCATATTTCTCCATTGCCACATCCCTTAGCACATTCATTGCTTTAGCATTAACTAGCAATGTTTGCATAGGCAGTTTCCAGATCACTCCATTTTCTCCTTTTACATAAACACATATATGGCATCTGAATTTATTTTTTCAAAATAAGATTTGACCATTAAACTCACACACATTAAAGCCTTTCAAAGACTTGCCGTTTTTCATAGTCTATTCCTTAACATAAAGGAAGAAGACTTTTGTGAACCTAAATGATGCTTATCTCTTCAGTTTTCTCTGGTGCCACTTTATCTGTTTTTGCCCCTAAAATTATATAGCACCACTGTACCCCACCCCTACCATCAAACCAAGGTCTTCTCTTGTATGATCACTTTCTCAGGGTAGAAAGAAAGTGCTAATAACTGGTTTTGAGATGAAACTTTTAGCTTCGTGGGTGCCTTATGAATTCACTTTTGAGCTAGTCTTTCTTGCAAAATGAAATGAAGGAATCATAGACAGATATAGGATTCAAGATATATAAGGATCTGAATGAGAATACTTTGGACAGAAGCAAGCTGTTGTGTTTCATTTTCTTGGCAATTTATCAAGTCAAGAGTAACTGGTGATGCCGGATGTGGTGGCACATGCCTGTAATCTCAGTCTGGGAATCTGAGGCAGGAGATTACAAATTCTGGCCCAGCCCAGGAAAATTAGCAATTTTGTGAGACCCTGTCACAAAATATAAAAAAAGGTTAGGAGTGTAGCTCAGTGTAAAGGCCCTGTGTGAAATCCCCAGTATTGAAAATAAAAAAATAGCAACTAGCAATAATTAATGAGATGCACTTATGTTGCCTAGCCTGTTGTCTCTATTAAAATAAACCAAAATGGTTTATTATCAATTTCAAATCAAGAACACAATGACTAGACAAGCAAAATAGGTGAACCACCAGGAGAGTACTCCTATGTGTACAATTCCATGTTACTTAGACATAGTTTCTTATCCTGATCTTATCTGTACAGATATTTCCTGTGTGAAAATTTAAGCAATAATTTAGTTTACCAGTTATTGTAAACTTTTATTCCAGTCTAACTCATTTGTCTAATAGAGTTCCTTAATATGTTTAATTTACCATATAATCTTCATTGATATAAGCTCTAAAACAAGGGTCATCATGTCTGTTTCAGCTGTATTAGTTACTTTTCTCTCATTGAGACAAAATACCTGACACCCAAAGTCAAAAGGGAAGGGGTTTATTTGTCTTAAAGTTTGTAGAGGTTTTAGTTAATAATTGGCTGGCTCTGAGACTGGGATGGCAAACAAAAATTGCAGAGGAGAAACAACATGGTATTCACAAGGCAGCAAAAGTAACAAGAGGAACATAACAGTGTCTCCCTGCCCCTAGTATCTTATTCAGACTACTTAGTGAAGTAATGCTCACACCCTTAATCCTAGTGTCCTTGAATCTACCATTGCATCATGAATCAATTCCAGCTTCACACATTCTAGGTCAAGCCTATGACCACATGAGGCTTTGAGGGGACATCTAGACCCAAACCATAACACTATCATATCCCCAGATATGATACAGTTAGGATCTCTAACTTCTAGTACTCTTTAATGTAAAAGTCAGTAAGTATAGTAAGCAAGAGTTGGGAAGTGCTGACTAAATGTAAGAATTCAGAGCCCACATGGTGATATCAAATGCATGGATATATGCTCTAGTATGAGAGATAGTAGCATATTCCTGGAAGAACTCACATTAGGCTAAAACCTAAAGTTTGATTGGTAGTTGGAAAAATTAAGAATATTGCATTTTACCCTGGAGGCAGAGCTCAGTAATAGAGTGCTTCCCTAGGATGCACAAGCTTTGTGTTTAATCCCCAAAAGAAAATGTGTTTCAGACAGAGAAAATGTCTTTTAAGGTTTTGATATTGGGAGGAATGAAGAGGGAAGCATGTCACATTAGTGGAATGAACAAAGAACAGAATGGTTGGAAATAGCTAATAAGAGAATGAGGTTGGAAGAAACAATTTGATTTAAACAGTGCTCAAATCAGAAATCATTAATGGCCATATTAAAGGTATTATTATATAAAGTAGTTAATGGAATTCACTAAAGGAAAGTGAAAGAAAATTTTCTTCTATCCAACTTTGACCCTAATTCTTAGCGAATTTCAACCTATTCTACTGGTTATAGGTTGTGCAACTTGAGAGTCTCATTTCCATGTCTATCATTTGTATTTGATAACTGAAGTAAGTTAGGATTCATGTATCCCCAAATTTGTGTGACATAATATAATAGAAATGGAAATTTGTTTTTCATTCACACATCAGTTTAAATTTTTGTTGCTAATGGGTAGAGCACTTTCTTCCATACCGTTTTTCAGGAAAGTAAGACTTTTCATTTATTTTTCAAAGCTTTAGGCAAAACAAGTATACATATCTTCCCTCCATTTTCCCTGGCTATGCCATGACCATACAATGCAGGAAGACAAGAAAATACATAGCTGTGGACTAAGGAAGGATAAAAAAGCACTGATGGTTGGAGAGATCTAGCAATCTCAGCCTAAATTATCACAAATACCTGTAAATTTTACTCTCCACAAACAGAAAATTCTTATCCTTTTCCCAAACCACACAATAGAAAAGCCAAATGAGTTTGTGAATAAAGTTCAACATCAAGCCTCACAGTTTTCCCATTCAGCCTGAGTACAGTTCTCTTGGTCGGACTAAGAGACTCCTTATCTGCTGCCATCCTCATATTTTCAGCCCACAACGCACTCTCCTTTCAGATACTCAATGCACACTTGTGATACTGGGAGAGCAAAATGCAATTAAGACTTTTATTTGGGGAAAGAAAAACTATGAGACCCAAAGAAGTCACTGTCAGCAATAATAAAATGCTGTCGGGCAGGGTTTGCAAAACACCTTCCCTACCAGGGGAAATTTCTTTGATTATCTCTATGCTTCTAATAATTTTCAGAGGGTCACAGGCCCATGAATCATGCATGTAGAAAACCTGCTTACTTTTCCTAAATACCCCTTTTGAATTGTTATATAAGGAAAACAATATAAACTTCAACTGGGTTTGAGGCAAACACATCGGGGGCTCTTTGTTACAGGAGGTAGCATTTCTCAAACCAATCATATACATAGTGAAAGTAATGTCACTTTGTGACTAAAGCCACTTCATAAAGATAGAAGATACATTCCTTATATGTGGGCCTAGCAGCATGACAGACAAAACTGGAACATTAATTGTGTGACTAATTCTGTTGACCACTTTACAATAGAAAATGTGGAACTTGATAAGATTTATCATTTAATTTATTCTAGGATTACTATGTGCTTTTAAAAGAGAAAAACCAATTACTTCTTATAACTAAATGCTTTCTGTCTCTTAAGAAGAATCAGAAATGAGTTAATAAAAGTGATAACACTGGTCTACTGAGAGAAAACAATGAATTTAGATCCTGAAACTTATAACAGTCTCAAGTTGAAATCAAAATTTATCAATTTATGCATTTTTGAATTGATAAGCAGGATATTAAAAATATTTATAAGGTCATTTGAAGAAAACAAAATGTTCTCATAAAAGGAAATTGTGAAATTGCAGAGTGCTAGAATGGTATGGAGATATTTACAATTTTTTCTTGAATTAGTATAAGGGTTCTCATTTCCTGT
Organism: Heterocephalus glaber; assembly: GCF_000247695.1. Next base: position 32,215,109 of record NW_004624748.1, on the reverse strand, counting down.
GTATATTACTGTATAAAGCTTTTGCCATATTAATTTTGGGAAAGTAAAATACTAAAATGAAAATCCGTTGTTAGTACTTGTTACAATGAAGCCAAAATCAAAAAGTTAAAAGTGATAATTTTTGTCTTATTTTCTTCCTTTTTTCCATTTTTCATTCATTTCCCCACTTGCATTTATGTCACATCTCATTCTCTCTGACCTTTGGGAAGACATTCCTCAAGTAGAACACCCCTCTTTCTCCACTGTCTTCCTTTCTCTTCCCAAAAGTACCTGCTGTCTGTCTCTTTTACTCAGGTCCCCTCATTTAAGGTATGAGAACTAGATTTATAATTGGGGAGTGTTGGTTGTGAATGACTGTTCATATATTAAAGTTTTCTTCTATCTCTATGTGATTTTATATGTAATACTTACGTGTCATATTGGATTTTTCTGAAGATACTGTATAGCATTAATCCACAAGAATGATAGTAAGCACAGAAAAAACTATCTTAAGAAACTTTGTTTCTCCTTATATGTGATATTATAAAAAACTCAACACAACTCAAGTTCATTTCATCATGGTGGTCTCTTCCAGTCCTGCCTGCCACCCATCAGTCATACCCTCTATTTGTCATCCTCTAATGTAAGGCTTGTCACATTTCATTGTTACTTCTTTAACTCTTCCATCACACTACTAAACTTTGTAAGCTCATGAGAGCATTTGAGCACTCTGAAATTTCCTTAGCTTGCTTGGTAATAGTTTTAAAAATGTCTTTGGAGAAGATGAATGAATGAATGAATGAATGAATCAATGAATGAATGGATGGATGGATGGATGAATTCAAGAGTAAGAATGAAACATGGTGGTGTATAAGTTTCTTATAATATAGTCAAGAGCCAACATGAAATTTATGAAAGGTGAAAAGTTAGAGAGAGCTGATATGCAAATCATAATATATGATCAATTAAAGGTGAATAACCTTAAAGTGAAATATTCTAAAGAATACTTTAGTTGACATCCATCTGTTATCATTCTGAAATTAACAATGCAGCTTTAACTTTATTCCTCTTTGATAAAATATTTTCTAGCTATCATAAAAATCACATTTTGGGTTTTTACTTTTTGGGGCACAAGGAGTACAGATTTGCCTTAGAACAATTTCAATAAATTCACTGTTCAGTATAATCACTATTAACTCTACCAAATTCTTCCTCCTTTGGGGACAAACATAAGTCTCAAAGTTTTTCACTACGTGTAATCATAAGAGACATAACATGTAGTTCCAACCTTCTTTTCTGGATTTAAGACAAATAACATGTTATATACTCTGTCTCAAATCATATATCATATATTACACAAAAGAAATTTAGCTTCATGAGATATTTGCCTGTTCTTACAATAGCTAATTTTTAAAAGCAATTTGATTGTATATTAGATAAACAAGAACCTCTAAAACCAGTTAATTTCAAGGTGATTAGCTTTTTATTTCACACTGTGAAATAACTTTGGATGTTCTGTTTCACAAGATGTGATTCAATGATTATTTCTAGCAAGACAAGACAGGAAAAGAAATACAAATAAAAATAAGTATTGGTAACTATGTGCTTCTCTTGATGAATGGATCCAGTATACTCAATCTACAAAAGATTACCTTTATTGGAAAATATTAAGAACTTTACACTACTCAGTGTTTGAGAACTCAACATTGAGTCACCTTGTCTTTGGTAAGAGAATGTGTGCATTTTTTAGACTATGAGTATCCTTAATCCACCTGGTCCAATGGAGCAAAACTTCCGTATGAATAAGCTTTTTCTTCTTCTCTTCTTCTTTCTCTTCCCCTCCTCCTTCCCCTTCTCCTCTTTGTCCTCCTCCTCCTTATTTCCCTTCTCCTTTCCTCTTCCTTCTTCTCTGCCTCCCCTCTCCCCCTCTTCTTCTTCCTCTTCCTCTCCTCTTCTTATTGCTTCATTATGAGATCTCACAGCAGATTTTGGCATATAACAAGAATTCAATAAATGTTTGCTGAATCAATATATTAACCCTTGTATATATAGATTTTTGAACCCATTTTTGGTAAGATTAGGGTGATAGAAAATGCAAATAAGAAAAATCTTTTAGGATGGTTTATTATGACCATTTGATTATTGAAACTATATATATAATCTCCAGTACATGTCTTTCTATGGTAATTTGCAGTAGAAATGAATATTCTCAGACACACTAACCAATTCAAAGTATACACGTATAATCCCTCATCCATCTTCCTTATCATAAATCTTTGGGAAATATTTGTCACCATCAGTGGAAATGTACACATCTCTACCTCATTCTATCTTTTTAAATAATCTGAGAACAACATATACTGCCTGATGTTTTCCTCATTTGAAAACTTCTACTCCATTAGTCTGTATGAACTTCAAGAAGATGGTACCTTCTTGTTCAGAGACATTTCTATACTAGGCTTGAATCCTTTACTTTTTTCATTTTCCATTTATTGGCAGAGATAAATTATCCATGAGAAATGCGGAATTCCTTGCTCTCACATACCAAAGGAAACGCTTCTCAAAAACTGGAATTGGAATTATTCTCTCTGGCTTACTGGAAGAATGTGCTTGTCAGAGGCCAAGTGGCATGATGGAATAGATGTAGATTTAAAAATCACACCTATGGAAGTTAACTGACACTGAAATTCCTAGTTGTGGCTAGTGAATTACGGAGTGGCCAGGAATAAATCTGAAAGCAAACAAATCCTCATTTGGTTTGTATAATAACTTAATATGCAGAAAAAATATTTCTAGATTTTAAAAACACAAAGTATCAGGCACCATATTGGGTGTTCATGGCCCTCTTCCCGGTTTTAGGCTTGAGGGTTGCAAAGCAGAGTTCTGGAAGGACAGCCACGTGCCTTAGGAAAGATCTCTGTGCTCATCTTCTAGACAAACAAGAAGAAATGACTGCTCCAACTTTTAACTAGTGCACAACATGCAACCTCTCCACCACCTTGAAGTAAAATTCAACTCAACGTTTCTGTAATAAATAGTTTTCTTTTACTTTTACCACATTAAAATTTAAAATTCATATGATACCCTATACATATGGTTGTGACAACTTAGAAAGCTAAGATCAAGTTCTAATTTGCTTTTGCATATTCAGTACCTTTTTGTAGTTGAAATCATGATTCCTTTAAAAGAGTTTTCTTACCCAAAAACATTGAACTATGACAAACATATTTAAAAATGTGTTTTTTTCTCAATTTCATTGTGTTTTTAGTTATATTTAAAATGTTTTTAAATAATGGCAAAAATAAGGAAGAATGTATAGAAAATTCCAAAATCTTTGCATATGTTGACATGATATATTATTTTTAAGTAAAAACCAGTGATTTGTACAAAATACAGGTAAAAGATCCATATGCTTTATCTGTATTGATTTGAACAAAAGATGAGTACATTAGTTAACTAACCATTGAGGTCAAATATGCCATAAGGAAATAGCAGAAAAGGCAGAGAAAGAAGCAATATATTGTACTTGTGATAAAAGATAAAATGTAGCATGATAAGAGAAGGGAATTTGAATGTGTTTTCTGAGTTTTAATAACCCCAAATATATCAATATTTTTCATACTTTATAAAATACAAACCTAATATGTAGCTTTCCAAATTAAAATTACTCATTGTTTTTCAGATAAGTTATAAACTCATTAATATAAAGTATGAAGTATTTTGTGATTAAGTTTACACCTGAATTCTCTAGCCTCATCTCTTACTGCAAGCCACCTCTTCATCTCCTGTTATACTGAATTTCTTGAATTTTCTCGAGTTGTGTTATTTATTTTTTTCTTCTCTTCACCCTTTTCACAGGCATACATTTTTATACTTTCTTATTTTTAACTTTTATTCTTCTTATCATTTGTTGTAGTTAAGATTATCTAGAAGCAGATCCTGAGATGATATTTAGGAAAAACTGGTAGATGAGTAGCAAAGTCAGAGAGTGAAGATATGAAAACAAATGAAGTTCTGTTGGGAGCAATTCTACATAATTTTGGGGGAAAATTCATTTGGTTAGCCTAGTTCTCCTGCCTACAGGCCAGCTATGGAATTCAGAGACATAACTCCATTTTGGCCTCCAGTCACAACTGAGCCCTCAATGGTCCAGTGATGCTGTGATGCTCCAGGACAAGATTACACCAGCTGAAGACATCCTGGGAAAAACAAAATCTTCATCTACTCAGTTCCTCATTGTTCTTGGATTTTTGTTGTCCCCTAATCATGTATTACATTTGTTTCTCCCCAGGTACTGAATAAAAGGTGTGGCAGGCTTGGGGAGGGGGGCTTTCGTCTTTGCTGCCCAGAGTAGCACTGATCAGTCCCAAAGCTCAGCTTCTTCTCAAAGTCTCATTTTTCTTCCTTTCCTGTATAATAAGTTAATTTGCTTTGTGCTGCCATGGCTCACAGGAGACTAGGACTCACTGCAGCGGTTCTAGTAATGTCCCCTTTCTTTGTTCCCTACAAATTTCGTGATATCAACCAAGTGAATACATTGGGCTATAAGAATTTAATCCCATGGGAACTCTTGCAACATGCAAAACAAGCGCCAAAGCTATTTCACAGACCATGGGGAAACTATATCACCAAGGTATTTATTCATCAACTCCCAAAGTCACAGTGAAGACAATCATTTATTTTTAAAAGTTTGTGCACCTTAATTATCTCTATTTTTCCAGTAATATTTGTTGCCAGATTCTTATTGGACTTTTGTCCATTTCACCTTGAAGTAAAAAGCTTAAAATTCTGAAAATTAAAAATCATGCTATGAAAAATGTAACTCTATAATGTGGATCTGAAAATGAGAATAGATACTTCTAACTCTCTAAGTTTTAAACAAAAATGCATTAGAGGGATATTTACAAAGAATATTATGAAACTCTACATATTCAGTCTTACCCTGTTAGTCATTTTCAAAGCAACTGTGGAAAATTAATTTGAGAACAAAGTAAGCAATTTCAGCAAAGCTGCTGTTCAAGTTTCTGTTTTGTTCATTTTGTGTTTTGAATGAGAATTGAGGAAAACTACTCTTTTAGTTTTCATTTGATTTTTACTGTTATAATGTCAAATCATAGATAACATTTCATAGTAAAAGCAAACCTGTTAACCTTATAGTGTTTCTTTGAGTGTTAATGATGATGTTTTTCACTTTTTCTAGAGCAAAGCATCATGAAAACATTGGAAAAAATGAACTTTGTAAAACATTTTATCAACTATTTGTCTTAAACAATAATTTCATCATATTTCAATATGATACAATATTGTAGTACAGAATTATGCAAACTAAAAGGCATTTCCACCTGCAGAAACTGATTGTTATTACTGAAGCTGAGGAATGAAAGCAGATGAAGTGAGTCATCTATCCTGTACTGCACCAATAAGTTTTGAAAACACAACTCAGTGCTGTCAATAGCTCAGTGATGACCAAATATATACATATTTTTATATATACATATATATATATATATACACACACATATACACATATGTGTGTATATATATATTTTTATGTGCAAATTTTCTGGCCATATTGACCATAAGCAAGATATCAACAACCATAAGGAAGAAAATAAAGAAAATCTAAATGCAAGTGACACATGCTCAAAAGAGATGTAATGTTGAGTGTTATTCTCCACAGTAAAAGTCTGTAAATAATTTTGAAACATATGAAGAAACATTTGATTTCAGAACAATATATTTAAGAGTACAAAATCCAAATACCAAATGCAAACCATTTTGTGTTATATTTTGCTAGTGTAGACTATGATCATTACATTTATAACTCTGGATTTCAATACTTAGATAGTAGAAGTCCTTAGTTCTCCAAACCCACTCCCTTATCCATAAAATGTGAAAAATGTCCTTCCTCAAAGTACTTGAGGTTCTCTTGATAGCACCATAGCACACTAGAACTATCAGCATGTGAATTCTAGGCCACATGCCTCTGGCTCACTCAGGTGCATGCTGACAGACCGTGAGAGCACTTAGGACTCCTATTAAATGGGAGTTGATGGAAAAAAGAAGGGTAGAGGGGGATAAAAAAAGATTTAAGATGTGTTATGTACATGTGTCAACTTGCCATGACTAATGTAATCATTATGTACCACAAACATGTACTAATAAAAATAAAAATTTAAAAAAGAAATGCATCCTAGAAGTTGCCAAAGGGAAAGAAAGGAAAGAAAGGAAGGCGGGGAGGAAGAGAAGGAAGTAAGGAAGGCAGGCAGGATTTTTCTGGTATTTATATACCTCCTCCAAAGATATTCTTTAAATGTACATCCTGTAGTGTGTAAGAACTTAGATCATTGATTCCTCTAAAATAAATTATGTAATGGAGAGAATAAAGTTTAGATTGTCATGCTAGATTGCAAATTTAACTCATTCCAAGGACTTTTTTTAGTTCATAGTTTAGTTAAGCTATATAATCTATTTTTCTATTTAGATTATATAATTTTGTATTAGCAATTAAAATTGCTAAAGCTTGGATTCAGAGAGAACCAAAAAGATTTACAGGCCAGTAATTTCAGGTCTTGCTGAAAGGTTTCTGCAAGCATAGTCTATGAACTTTGAAATATCTGAAGGTTTTTGGACATATAACCCATTGCTCTTGGATCAGAAAATATTTTTTACTTTTTCAAAATTGAATTTTCACAGATATATGAAGTTAAATGATTAGATATACTCCATTTCAGTATTTTAATATGATCTTTTGTAAACCTTCTATTCTTCTGTTTTCAGAGTTCCATAGTTTAATTGTGGTTTCTAGATAAGTATCCCTTAGTACTGTCACTGATTTTGTAGATTATTGGAAGCCCATTTTCATAATACTTGGGATTCCTTTCAGCTCAAGAATATGTTATTTTTTTGCTATTGTTTTTCTATTGATTCTAATTTTTGCATCAAAATGTATTACCTGATTGGGCTGTTTGTATTCTGTCATCAGATTTATTTTTCCCATAATTTTTAAATCTTTGTTTTTCACTTGGGTACTTTGAATTTTGATAGTGTTTCTGAAGTATAGCTATGTATCCATGAAGCCATGTGTTCCTGGACTGTCTTCAAATATGTGATGTAATCACTTTTATAATATAGTATGTGTATTCTACACAAGGTTTAATGTGTTTCTCTCTCCTCATATTTCTTTATGTGAACTGGTTCTTTTCCTCTGAGGCTTTTCCTGCTTTTTTCTTGGTGGTGTTTTTTCTTATATTTTTTTCTACCTTTATATTTTCTCTTGCTTAAAGGAAATTATGATTTCTGAAATTTTCATTGTGGTTATTGAAGTGAACATCAAATACTGTTTTAAGGAATATATTTACTTTGAATTTTTCAGCATTATTTCTTAGTTATAAAATTTCAGACAGGAAATATTTTTCCTCTTTTTATCTGATTTGATAATAAATTTTTCTATCAAACCATAGAGAGTAGGAGATGTGTGTGTTGCCTTTAGCCTCTTTCTCCATTTTCTTGATCTAAATAGATATTCTGTTCTCAGATTTGAAGAAGTTGGATGCCTGTGAAAAACCTCAATTGAGCCTGCTAGTGAACAAAGTAGGAAGCCTCCCATCTTCACTGCACATTTATCTCTTAAAAGAATAAATGTTAATTGCTCTTAAGAACCAATTAGTTGTAATTATAAATACCTTCTATATACCAGAAGCGATATTCGTATTGATTCTAGTCTACCTAACAACTCTGAAAACTAGGTGATATTATCACAATTTTTATTATTGAAGTGCTGTAGATGAGAAGAATAGAGATGGATTTATGCTGACCGTTTCATGTATTAAACTTTCAAGTAAAAAAATATAGCTAAACACTAATGGAAAAAACAAAAGATATAAAACAACCAGGAGGTCAAATTCTGTATCTATGTGGCCAAAATACTCATAAAAGGAATATTATAAAGTAAAATATATATGATAAAAGCTAAATATAAATATTTCCAGATTTATCATTATGATCCAGAAAAATTGATCTGAAATATTGTGTATAAAAATGAATCTTCAATAATTTATAAGCTTGTACAGTTTTACTTCTTAGACTAAAATTAAAATTTATGAAGTAATACTTCTTTTCTTTTAAATGTTGCTATTAGAGAAAATAAGAACCTTAAAACACTTTACCATTTTCTCTTACACTGGCCTAATAAATTTTAAATTTCAGCTTCATGAAAACAACAGTTTTTGAAAATTTTGTTTTCCTTGAATACTGTAAGGAAGTATTTTATGCATGTCTGTTTAATAATGTTTGTTGTTTCCATTTAAGCTTCCTTAAAATAAGTTAAGGACAGTTAAATGGATCAGGAATGTGCTGTAATTACTAAAATTGAATATTTCTTTCCTTGCTTTCATCAAAGTAAGTCATTATTCAAAAACATATAATTAGCATGTTTGAATCGTATCCTCTTCAGTTACCTACTAAAGTAATTAGGTTTTTCTTTCCTTTTTATTTAGAAGATTACTAAGAGATCAATGTATAATATATAATTTTCTACTATACAGCAACAGTTACTTTGACTGTCAGTATAAGTTTATTGATTTTTCTTACTAGTACATTATCACCAGATACTCATAGCATGGTAATTATTAATTAGTAAGAGAAATGTCTGTTTATTTGTGAATAGTTCTTCTTTTAAGTTTCTTGTCTAGAATATGTGCAGTTAGCATGATACCCATTAATGATAAGTACAAAGAAATCAAGAATAACATCTATTTCTCATTCTCTGATTTTCTATATTTTTCCACTGATATATATCATCACCCCAGCAAAAATTAATTAAATATATTTAGAAAGTGCTTATGTAAATTATAAAGGTAGGAAAACTTCATTATTTATCATTTGTTTTCAATTAGTATGAAATGCTTTTATTTTTCTTCTGATCAAGGAATAAAAAGCAAATATATGGTACACTTATTACAATATTGTATTAAATAAAACTTACAAATTAGAGAGTAAATATACAGTATACATAATAGAGTATATGTTTTGATTACTAGTTTATTAGTCTTATTCATTTGTTAGATCAAAATTTTGTACAGTGAAAAACGGAAATAAAAGAAACAAATAATTACTAAGCACAAAACTGCATGACAACTTGTCAGGTATCTTCATATGTCATTTTTATTTAGCCATTTTTATATTTTCATTCAACAAATATTCAAATTTCCTATTTGTGGCAGGAGTTATTGGATTCTAAGATACAGTAAAAAACAACAAAAATTCATGGGCTAATAAACTTCAATTATAATACAGAAAGTAATAAAATGAATAATAATATAAAACAGAAATAAAGTTTGGTCAGGAAAATGAATTGGGTCAGAGATTTAAAGAGCAAGCATGATATTCTCAACAGGGTAATCATGGAAGATGTTCCTATGAATGTGAAACTAGAACAGAAAAATATTGAAATAATAAAGTTATCCATGTGGACCTCTGAGGGAACAAAATTCTAGAATTGCAGTCCAAGAGATACAGATGCCCTGACCACAGCATTTTTGGTGGAAGGAGTAGCAGCAGAGGCAGTAGTAAAGTGTTGCCCCTACCCTTCCCCTCCATCTGTTGACTCCTTGTTCTTTCTTGTTTGTTATCTACTTATTAGAGTGTTGAAGTTTTTGCCTTTAAATACGCTAATTTTTTTTAATGCGTATTACATGTTTAGGGAGTTGAGGATGCTTTAAAAGACACCTCTTTTAACCCAAGACTCTTTTAACCCAAGATTTCATAAAGACTCTGCCATGTACTCGCTATAACTTATATAGCTTTTTATATTAAAGTTTCTTAAAAATATGAATTGACCACTAAAAGAGATACAGATTCAATTTTAGACTATTATTTATTTTCCTAGATAAATGTATAAATGATTCAATCTCATGCATTGTCCATTCTTTTACAACTGACTTTAAATAATAACTTTAACATATCACAAATTCTACTTTCCATATATCACTGGTTTATATTTATTATTTTACTAATGTCTCTACTTATATAATTGTCATATTTTACAACTATATATTTATTTGCTTGAAAAATAGAAATGTTTTTATTTGATATTTAATGTTTTTACAAATTTACAGTAAAATACAATTTTAAAAGTCATTAGTCAGTTTACATGAAAACTCCGAGATTTGATTGGGACAATTATTGATTAATAGATAAATTAGTTCCTACCTTTATAATTTTTAATATAATCATATTATCAGAGATTTAGTCTTTTTGTCAGTAAAGATGTATTTTTTTCTGTAGAAGTTTAAGATATTTCTTACTGAGTTTATATATGGACTTTATTTGACTTGTTGATAATATATGTGAAATATGTTTGTATAATTGGCAATTTTTGAGTTATGTAATTATTTTTCCTGTTTGTTTTTGTAGATCATAGGAGAAGAAAACACAGGTCTTTATTCTACTGTTAGAATCTTACATTTTCATCTAAATGCAAATTTTTAAGTCGCCATATAACAATTATACATTTTTATAGGCACTGATGGTTTTTCCATACATTCATGCAATGTATGATTATCAGGTCATGGTAAATGGCATATACATGACCTTAATCTTTTATTGTTGCATTATGCCAGAAACATGCAAAATCCTTTAGCAGTTTTGAAATAGGCAATTCATTATTGTCTCTCATAATTATTGTACTACGTGAAACATTAGCAGCTATTTCTCCCATTCAACTCCACCCTACATTTGTTAACTATCTCCTCACCTGCCTCTCCAGCCACCAGTCTCCATAGGCTCTGGGAACCGTTCCACTCTACTTCTATGACATCAACTTTAAGCTTTCACAGAAATATAATGTTTGAAAAGTTACACTTAGTTTTCATTATATGTAGGTTCAGCATAATTGCACATATGTATAATAAATTACAATTCATATTTCTCTAATAAGCTACAAAGACTATAATTCAACCTTGAAGAAGGCTTATGGATTTAACATTTTTCTTTGATGAAATTAAGTTCATATCATTAGGAATGCTTACATCAAAGTTATTAGTGTCTATATATTTTATATATTACATTTTACTGAGTTTCCTAATAAGTTCCTTGTAAGTAGCTTTGAAGGCCAGCAAAATGCATGTTCTCTTACATACACAATTACTTACTCTATTGATCCTTAATAGGATTTTTATTTTCTCCTGCTGTTTAAATCCATTATTATTGATGCTTATGTAAAGCACATTTGGAAAGCCCACCGAATAAGTAAATACCTACATACACAGGCATTGCTGAGCACAGTATGAATGTTTTTTGTTGTTGTTGTTTTAAAGTACATTTTGATTAATGGAAGTGTGGCTTGTATACATGTGTCTTAGCAACATAGATAAATATTCATAGGCTTGGTTTCCAAAACTAGTCTTAACAAATAACAGTTTAGGGATAAATAAGAATGCTAAGTGTTAGTTCTTTGGTTGATATAAAGTAATTTTGGAAGAAAAAATCACTGTATCTATGATGCACATTGTACAATGCCAATAGATATTTTTGTTTCAGGGAATAATGAGCTGTTTTGCCTCTCTGTATTATGGGACCACCAATACCCTCTACAAAGTTCTAACTTCAAAAGGATGCTCTCCTGTATTGTCCTCTTTCTGAGACTTATTTTCCATTGTGACTGCCTTCATATTTCAGTCAAAAATATAATCATTTCTCAGTTACTTATCACGGTATTGTTTCAGAGATTTGACTCTGGGACTAAATTGTGTTTCAGTTTGGCTCCCAAAATTCCTCAGCTGTGTGAACTTGGCAAGTGGCTTTACTACTCTGCACCTCACTTTCCTAATTTTAAAATGACAATATAATAGTAATTACCTCATAGTCAAGTGGCTATCACTAAATAGAATTTTTCACATATATTGACTACTAAAGGTTTGGTACTCTTAGAGATTATTAATGAATATATCCCCTTCCCACTAGGGCTCTTATCTTCTACATTGCTTTAACTTTTATTACTACAGGTAACCCCAGCACATGAGTAGATAATTTCATGTTTTATAACCATTAAATTTTTATAATTCATTGACACTAAAATTCTAGTTGTAAACTGAATGTCAAAATCATGTGTTAGAAATTTTATTAAATTTAATGTCATCATATGCTATCCTCAAATCTATTATTCTCATATTTTTCTTACTTTGGACTAATGTTTCCAATATTTTCCTGGTTACCTAGTATTTAAATTTTTGACCATATTTGAGCTACTTATTTCTATCATTTACTCATCTTCATAATTATTTTACTAGAAATGTTTACCTTTACTGCATTTCTCATAAACTATTACAATTCTAAACTCAGATCTCCACTTACCTTAGCCAAATATTATTTAATTGATGACCCTGTTTATATTATTTCCACACTATAATCCATTGAAGCTATTACCAAAGATCAATTTCTCTTACAGAAAAATCAAATTGATCAAATGGGACCTCCAGCCCTAGTTCTTTGAAGTATCTCCACACTGATTTCCATAGTGATTGTACCAGTCGGCACTCCCACCCACAATGGAGAAGGGTTCCTTTCTCTCCACACCCCACCAGCATTTGTTATTGGTTGATTTCTTGATAGCAGCCATTCTTTGTGGGGTGAGGTGGAATCTCGGTGTTGATTTCATCTGCATCTCTCAAATGACCAGTGATGTTGAACATTTTTTCATATGTTTATTTGCTGCTTTTACTTCTTCGAGAAATGTCTGTTCATTTCAGATGCATATTTTTGAATTGGGTCTTTGAATTTGGGGGGTCTGTACTACTCAGCCATAAAGAACGAGAAACTAGAGTCATTTATAGCTAAATGGATGCATATTGAGGCCATACTCTTAAGTGAAATAAATAGGACACACTTGTGTAAATACCGAATAGTTTCTCTAGTGTGAGAAACTGAAAGTGTAAATAAGGATTAAAATGATTAAAATGAATAATTGATAATTTGAAATAGGAAAAGCTCCAAAGGGGTAGGGGTGGTGGCAGGGGAAGGGGAAAAGAATGAATGGAAAGGAAAAATTATGAGAAATGTAAAAAAAATGGAAATGAAGTATTTAAATAGGGAAGGTTTTAGGGGTGAAGGGCACACAGGTAATGGGGAACAAATAAGAACCAAGTTACATCATGTACAGTACAAGCACTTAAAGATAAATGTAAATGTATTGTATACCTAAAAAGTACCAATAAAAGGATTTAAGAAAAAAAAATCAAATTGAGCCTGTCCCTTCTTTCAAATTATGAATGGCTTAATATCTTTCTTAAGCCTGGCATTCATGGCCCTGTATGCCTCGGCCTAATCTACCTTTTAAAAAGCCTCTAAGTAGTTAGGTTGCTTCTGTGGTGGCTTTCTGTATATCACTTCTCCATTGAACATAGTCTATTTAGCATGTTTTATTTTCCCCATTTTTTCACCTATCTTTTTGTTGATGTTTTATGGTGTGGAAAATGCCTTTCTACTCCATTCCAACATTTGTGACTCTTGTTTGAGATGTGTTTTATTTGCCTGCTTGCCAGTATTCTGATTTCAGACATGCCATGAGAAAACCTTCAAATTCCCTGTCCCTGGCTATAAAGTTGGATGGAACAGATTGTATGCCTGCTTTTGAGACTTAGTACAGACCTTGAGCATGTCTTATTCATCAGTCAAAATCATTTTGTTAAAGTGATCAGTTCAGGTATGGACATATGGCCCAATCAGAGCAAATCTTGTGCATTTTCTGAAGGAAAGAAAAAAGCAGCTCTTAATTTTCTTGTAGATCTATTATGGATAAGCCTTTATCAAAGGTAATCTAGTACAGAGAAAAGTGCAGCCAATCTATGATGAGTGAGAGAAAGAGATAGAATAAGAAGTAATAGAAGGAGGGAGAGAATTTGTATGTCCTGGGGATCTGGTCAGTCCCTAAATTTAGTATATTTATAGATTTCCATTTATTAAAGAAAATAAACCCTTGTCTTTGCTTGAGATGATGTGAGCTGGATGAAATGTGTGAAGTTATAATAAAATAAAGGGGAAGGTTCTAAAACTAGATATATGCATGTTAAAATATTTGTGGGCCAGGGATTTAGCTCAGTGGCACTTTACCTACCTTGCAAGTGCAAGGTCCTGAGTTCGATCCCTGGTACAAAAAAAAAAATTTGTAACAGGTTTTATGGCTTCTCAATGTTTTATTTAAAGACACTTGTTTACATATTTAAGTGGTTAAAAATTCATATGATAGGGCTGGGAATTTAGCTCAGTGCTTCTGGCACCTGATTTGCAAGTTCAAGGTCCTGAGTTCGAGCCCCAGTACCAAAAAAACAACAGCAACAAAAAAAACCAAAAACCAAATTCATATGATAACAAGAATCAGAGAACAGGCTCTCCTTCTTAATATCATTTACAGTTATTTGTTTAAAATAAACATTTACAGTATATCATTTTGTTATACTTATGAGATGATTTGTTTTATTAATGGAAAGTATTTTCTTATATATGTATTCTGTATAAATTATATCACAATAATTTATTTAACATTGTAGTTACTTGAACATAATTCAAGCAATTTCTTTGTCAAACAAGTATATAAATTGTAGAAACAACGAGGCTAAATATTAAATTTAATATATAGGACAAAAGGAGAGGCAAGACATGAAAAGCCCAAGTGTTTATTCTCTGATGATTAGCTCCTCCAAATAATGCATTTCTGTATTTCTATTTCTTATGTGCCATAATCTGTTTAGGATAAGACTGTGCAACTGTTTTCAGTAGTACTTTACTTCAATGTGTTGGAACTTTTGTTCCATCCACCTTGTCCCTGGAACAAATCTTTTTTTGTGCTGGACAATAAAGCCTATTTTTTAATAAAGCTGATAGAAGCCTGTCCTGTGAGGCAGGTTCTTTGTCTTTGCCTGGGTCAATCTAGACAATTAAGATGAAAATTACATTTACATGAGAGTAGAAAATTGTGATTAAAGAAAGCAATGTTAGCTCTTGTTATCTTAGTAATATTCTAAATCTTATGTGCTCTAGTTGTCAGGAGGACTGAATTCAAGGAATTTTTTTCACAAAAGACAATTCACCTGAAAGTGAGGTCATTTGGTTAAGAGGAAGCACGAGCATAATTGACAGAATCTGTGGCTCTGCTATCTATTCAGTATGCTTGCATGGTTTTGCAGGGTTTCTCCTATATGAATGTTTGAAATGGTTGGGCTCAGGTAAAACAGCAGAGGTGGTTGGTTAGAAGTAGAAAATTACTGAAAGAACACATAATCCTAAGGGAATTTCTGCTCTTGGTTTGGCGCCAACCTCATTCCCAACAGTCTTATTTGTTGCACAAGATCTGCGGTGCCATTGCAAGTGATTTTCCACTGGGTTACTCTAAATATGGATAGTATTAAAAATATATTTTTCAGACACACATGTATGATCATATTCTACACATCTAAACACAAAATTTCCCTGCTTCTCTATCCAATCTATCTAATCAATATATCTAATATATTATTACACTTCCTCAAAAATATGTAATTTTTGTCCTTTGGCACTGGAAAAGTTTATATAGCAAAGAATAAGAAAATCAAACCAGTTTCAAATATGATTCCAGTCTCAATAATTATTTATAGTTTCCCAAAGACTCGGATGAAAGGACTGTGAGGCCTTGCTTGGGTAAAGTGGAACATAGCTGTGATTGATACTTTCTAAGAGATGTGCAGCGCTAGACTGCAGTCATCCCTTGATGTCCATGGGGCTTGGTTCCAGGAACACCAGAAGACACTGTATTAGTCTGTTTTGTGATACTATAGTGAAATGTGTGAGACTGGATAATTTTATCAAGAAAAGAGATTTATTTGGTCATAGTTGTGGAGGAACCAGGTCCCATATCTGACATTGGCCTTCTTGTAGGCCAAGTACCAAGTCTGTTCAGGTCAATCAATAATGGCAAGAGTCTGATAGCATATTTCTCATCTGGATTCTCTACCTCTTATTTTATGTTATGTTATGTTATGTTATGTTATTTATTTATTTATTTATTTATTTGGTACCGGGGATCAAACTCGGGTCCTTGCACTTGCGAGGCAGGCAGGGCAACCACTGAGCTAAATCCCTGGCCTCTTCTTTTAAAGATACCATTCATGGAGGCTTAAGCCCAATGAATTCATTTACTTCTGACCATTCCCAAAGGTTCCAGTTCTAAACAACGTGGTCAGATTAAGATTCTATCCTTTTACTACCTCATGCTGGGAATTAAGTCTTAATTCATGAACATTTTGAGGACACCTTCAAGGCATATATAAACCATAGCAGATACTAAAATCCACAGATATACAGGTCTCTTTTTCGAATGGCATGGAATTTGAATATAACCCACACACATCTTGTTGTATAGTTTAAAATCTGTAAATTAATTATAATGCCTAGTGTATGTAAATGCTGTGTAAATAGTTGTTATTTAGAAATCTGTTGTTTAGGAAATAATGACAAAAAAGAGTGTGTATGTTCAATGCAGACAAAAATTTTTATTATTATTTCCAATCTTGGGTTTATTGAATTCATAGAGACAAAAGCTGGGAATACAAAATGCTAACTACATCAATTCCTGCCCCTGTCTAATGAATTAATATTTTCATCAGCACATTGTTCATTTCTTCATTTAGGAAAAAAATAAATTTTATTAGAAGTTAGCCTAAATTTTCAGGCATATTGAATTCTTTAAAGATAATTTAGGTTTCGAAAATATTTCTTGCGGATATTTAGCATACTTGATTTTGAATACTATACCATCAGGGTAATATTTTCTTCCATATATTTTTTAAAATTAATTTTATTGTTACATTTTAGGTATACAATATAATGACATTCATCATTAGAGATTTGCACCTTTACATAATCTCTCTTGGTTCTTATTTTTTCCCCATTCCCCTGCCTTCACTTCAAGCCATTCTTTCCGCAGTATTTAAAAAGACTTTGTTTTCATTTTTTCATTTTCTCATATTAATTCCATTCCCTTCTTTCCTTTCCCCTATCCCTCCCACTTCCCCTTCCCCTTTGCACCTTTTCTTCCTATTTCACATTATCTATTATACCTTTTAGTCCTTGTTTACACTTTCAGTTTCTCACACTAGAGAAACTATTCAGTATTTACACGTGTGTCCTATTTATTTTACTTAAGAGTATTGCCTCAATGTGCATCCATTTAGCTATAAATGTCTCTAATTTCTCATTTTTAACACCTGAGTAGTATTCCATTTTATAAAAAACACCACACTTTCTTTATCTAGTTTCCAGTTGATGGGCAATTGGGCTGCTTCCAAGTTTTACTTATTATAAATTGTGCTACTATGAATATGGGTGCCCATATATCACTGTGGTATGATTCTTTTAATTCTTTGGAGAAGATACCGAGCAGGGGAATAGCTGGGTCAAATGGAACTTCCAATCCTAATTCTTTGAGGTATCTCCATACTGATTTCCACAGTGCTTGCACCAGTCTACATTCCCACCAGCAGTGGAGCAGGGTTTCTCTTTCCTGACAGCCCCACCAGCATTTGTTATTGGTTGATTTCATGATAGCAGCCATTCTTTCTGGAGTGAAGTGGAATCTCAGCATTGTTTTCATTTGCATCTCTCAAATGACCAGTGATGTTGAACATTTTTTCATATGCTTATTTGCTATTTCTACTTCTTTGAGAAATGTCTGTTCATTTGAGATGCCCATTTTCGGATTGGGTCTTTAAATTTGGGAGGTCTGATTTTTTTAAATTCTTTATAGATTCAAGATAGTAGACCTTTGTCTGAGAAACAGCAGGTGAAAATTTTTTCCCACAGTGTGGATTTTATCTTCACACTGTTGGTGGTTTCTCTTGCTGTGCAGAAGCTTTTTAGTAAGAAGAGATCCCACTTGTTGACTGCTTGTGCTAGTTCATGGGCAACTGAGGTTTGGTTCATAAAATTTTTTCCTGCACCAATGTCTTCAAGAGTTCTACCTAACCTCTGTTCCAGCTGGTTCAGCATTTTTGTTTTAATATTTAGATCTTTAATCCATTTTGATATTAGTTTAGTGCATGGTGAGAGATATAAGTCTAGTTTTAATCTTTGGCAAGTTGAAACCCAACTTTTCCAGCACCATTTATGAAAGAGGCTATCTTTCCTCCAGTGAAGGTGTTTAGCATCTTTGTTGAAGATGAGATGGCTGAGTGTGTCTGGAGTTGTTTCTGCATCTTCTAATCTGTTCCACTGGTCCTCAGGTCTGTTTCTTTGCCAGTACCATGCTTTTTTTTATCACAGTAGATTTGTAGCATAGTTTCAATTTGGGGTTGTGTTACTCCCTGCCATGTCTCTGTTGCCTGGAATTGCTTTTGTTATTCTAGGTCTTTTCTTTTTCCAAATGAATTTTTGGATTGTTTTCTCAAGATCTGTGAAGTATGCAGCTGGAATTTCAATAGAGATTGCATTGAATCCATATAGCAGTTTTTGAAGTATGAACATTTTCACTATGTTGATTGTTCCTACCCACAAGCAAGAAATGTCTTTCCATTTTCTGATATCATCTTCAATCTATCTTTTCAGAGTACTATAGTTTTCAGAGAAGAGGTCTTTGATTACTTTCATTAGGTTGATTCCTAGGTATTTCAGTTTTTTGGATGCTATTATGAAAGGAATTGTTTGCCTTATTTCTCTCTCAATGAGTCTGTTGTTCGTGTAGAGGAAAGCTATTAATTATTGTCTGTTGACCTTGTATCCAGCTACTTTAATGAATTTGGTTATTAAATTTAGAAGACATTTTGTGGAGTTCTTGTGGTCTTCTATGTAGAGTATCATGTCATCTGCAAATAATGACAATTTGACTTCATCATTTCCTCTCTTTATTCCTTTTATTTCTATCTCTTGCCTACTTGCTGTGGATAATGTTTCCAAAACTATACTGAACAGGGTGATGATAGTGGACATCCTTGTCTTGTTCCTGATTCTAGTGTGAAGGATTTTATTTTTTGACCATTTAGTATGATATTGGCTGTTGGTTTTTCATAGATGCCTTTTATTAAATTGAGGTAGAGAGTGCGTATTCCAATTTTTGTGGGGTTTTTATCATAAATGTGTGTTGCATTCTGTCAAATGCTTTTCCTGCATTTAGTGAGATGGTCATATGATTTTTGCCCTTGGCTCTATTCATATAGTGTGTTACTTTGATTGATTTGCATATGTTGAACCATCCCTGAATCCCTGGGATGAATCCCACTTGATCAGGGTGTTTGATCTTCTTGATAATCTGCATTCTATTTGGCAGTATCTTATTAAGGATTTTTGCATCTATGTTCATTAGTGACATTACCCTATAGTTCTATTTTTCGGTTAGGTCTTTCTCTGCTTTGGGGATCAAGGTGATCCTTGGTTCCAGGAATGAATGCTGGAGTATGGCTTCCCTTTCAATTTTATTGAAGATTTTAAACAGCAGTGGCAGTAGTTCCTCTCTAAATATATTTTAGAATTTGGCAGTGAAGCCATCAGGACCCAGGGTTTTCTTAGGCGGTAAATTTTTCATTACGTTTTCAGTTTCATTGATTGATATTGGGTTGTTTAGAATTTTTAGGTCTTCTTCATAGTAATTCTTCTTCTTAAGTAATTCTTACCAGAATTACTCTGGTACTTCATATATATTTAGGAATCTGTCCATTTCTTCTGTGTTTTCCATCTTATTGGCATATAGGTTCCTGAAGTAGTTATTGATAATCTTCTGGATTTCTGCTGGGCCAATTGTAATTTCATCCCTTTCATTACTAATTGCATGGATTTGAGTCTTTCCTTTTTCTGATAAGGTTGGCTAAGGGTTTGTAAATTTTTTTTATTCTTTTGAATAACCAACTCTTGGTCTCATTGATTTTTTGGTATCATTGTCTTAATCTGCATTGAATTGATTTCTGCTCTGGTCTTTATAATTTCCTCCCTCATATGAGCTTTGGGTTTGTCCTGCGCTTCTTTTCTAGAAGCTTGATGTTCAGCATCAAATTGTTTAATTGGGCTTGCTCTGTTTTCCTAATATGAGTATTCACTGCCATGAATTTCCCTTGTAAGACTGCTTTAATTATGTCCCCTAGATTCCAATATGTTGTATTGGGACTCTCACTTAACTGTACAAACTGTTTGATTTCTTCTTTAATTTCCTTTGTCATCCATTGGTTATTTAGAAGTGTGTTGTGCAGTTTCCAAGTGTTTATGAAATTTTTGTGGTTTCTTTTGCTATTGATCTCCCATTTCATCACACTATGGTTTTACAATATACAGGGTATAACTTCATTTTCTTTGCACTTACTTAAACATGTTCTGTGAGTGAGTATGTGGTCTATTTTGGAGAACGACATGTGTGCAGCTGAAAAGAATGTGTATTCTGATTTTGTGTGGTGAAACATTCTGTAAACATCTATTAAGTTCATTTGTGCAAGAGTTTGAGTTCAAGTATTTCATTGTTTATTTATTTTCTATTGCTGTATTTGTGACAGTGGGGTATTGAGGTCCCCCGCTACTATTGTATTAGTGCTTATTTGATTTTTCATATCCATTAGTATTTGTTTTATATAGTTGGGCACACTAGTGTTTGGTACATATATATTTATGATTGTCATCTCTTCCTCTTGCATTTTTTCCTTTGCAAGGATATAGTGTCCTTCTTTGTCTCTCTTAATCAGTGTTGGTTTGAAATCCACTTGATCTGCAAAGAGGATAGCTACTCCTGATTTTTTGGGGGGTTCCTTTCACGTGGAGTATTATTTCCCACCCTTTAACTTTCAGTCTGTGAGTTTCTCTTTGAAATAAGTGTGCTTCTTGTATGCCACATATTGTTGGATCTTGCTTCTTGAGCCATTCTGCCAGTCTATTTCTTTTGATTGGTGAATTGAGACCACTAACATTAATGGTTATAACTTATACGTATTGACTTATCCTTGTCATGACTTTTTCTTTTTTTTGGATTCTCCCACTTTGCTTTAATTTCTTTTCATGTCCAATGGATTCACTCTGCTGGGGTTGCTGGGTTTGTGATCCTCATTGTCTTTTCCTAGGGTATTGTCTAAAATTTTTTGGAGTGCTGATTTGGTGTTCATGAAGTTCCTAAGCTGCTCTTTGTAATGAACTATCTCATTTCACCGTCAATTTTGAAAGATAGTTTTGCAGGGCACATCAGTCTGAGTTGGAGGCTATTTTCCTTTAAAACTTGAAATAGTTTACTCCATGCTCTAATTGCCTTGAGGGTTTATGTTGAGAAATATTCTGTGATTCTGATGGACTTTCCTTTCTATGTGATTTATTTCCTTTCTCTAACTGCTTGTAGAATTTTGTTCTTCTGTTGAATTTCTGGAATCTTAACTATTATATGCCTATGTGTAGATTTTTCTTTTTAATCAAGGCTATTTGGAGTCCTAATATGCCTCAGTTATCTGTATGTCAAGTTCTTTTCCCCTACTTGGGAAGTTTTCTCCCATCACTTCTGTGAACAGAATTTTTTATGTCATTTGCACTCTCTCCTGTTTTTTCATTGACTCTGGTTAGTCTTATGTTATTCTTCTTTGCATCATTTAGCAGCTGCTGGATGAATTTCTTGTGGTCTCTTACTATTTTAAGAAATTTTTGTTTTCTTGGTCACTAATTGCGAACATATCTTCTATATCTGAAATTCTGTTCTCACATTGGCTCTTTTTGCTGTGTAAACATTCAATGGAGTTTTTAATCTCCTGGAAATCTGTTTTTATCTGTTTTATGGATTCCATTTGTTTCCTATGTTGAGATTCCATCATGTTCCTCAGATCCTCTATTTTTTTTTCCTGTCTTCTCTCTAGATTTATTATTTGTACCTTGCATTATGGGCACAATCTCTGTTGTTATCTGAGAAATTATTTCTGATTTCATTTTTTCCAGATCCTCTTTTTTGCCAGTTCAGGGAGTCCAGGTGATTGAGGATCATATTCTTCCATCTTGTTTCCCTTTGGGGTTGCTGTAGGTGATCTGGGAGTCTGTTTTGGGGACTTGTTTACGTGTCTTCTCATTTCAACATTGGCGGGGCGGGGTGTGTGCTGCTGGTGCCCACTTCGCTCACCTTCTTCTTGCTGGGGGCGGCTGTGCTCCTTGGCACTGGTAGCATTGGTACAGCAGCTGAGAAGCTGTTCCATATATGTTTTTTCTTTCTTAAATTCTTTTATTGGTACATTTTAGGTATACAATACATTTACATTCATCATTGGGTACTTGTAACTGTACATGATGTATTTGGTTCTTATTTTTTCCCCATTCCCTGTGCACCCTTCAACCCCTCTACCTTTTGCTTTTTACATAGACTTCGTTTCCATTTTTTTCTTTTCTTATAATTTTTCCTTTCTCTTCTCTCTTTTCGCCTTCCCCTCCCACTTTCCTTACCCCTTTGGACATTTTCTTCCTATTTCAAATTATCAATTATTCATTTTAATTGTTTTAATCCTTATTTATACTTTCAGTTTCTCACACTAGAGAAACTATTCAGTATTTACACATGTGTGACCTATTTATTTCACTTTAGAGTATGGTCTCAATTCAAATAGCAGTCCACTTTTGTATCTGTATTTGCAGCTTGTAAACATGACTCTTTTAAACCTCTTCTATCATATTTATTACTGAGGCACACTGATGAACTCTTTATTGAGGTTCTCACATGTATAGATGTCACCTACTGAACATTTTTGTCCGTAATCAATTATTCTTGTGGCTCCATCAATGATACTTTGTTTGCATTTGTCTGATTTAGGAAACTAGAGACATTTATAGCTAAATTGATTCACATTGAGGCGATACTCTTAAGTGAAATAATTGGATACACATGTATAAATATCAACTAGTTTCTCTAGTTTGAGAAACTGAAGGTGTAAATAAGGATCAAAATGTATAATAGATAATTTGAAATAGCAAGAAAAGGTCCAAATGGGAAGTAGAAGTGGGAAGGGTAGGGGAAAGGAAAGAAAGGAAAGTAAAAATATGAGAAAACAAAAAAATGGAAAGTCTTTGTAAATAGGGAGAAGTGGAAGGGTTGAAGAGAGGGCAGGGGAATGGGGAAAAAATAAGAACAAAGATATGTCATGTAAAGGTACAAATTCCCAATGATGAATGTCATCATATTGTATACCTAAAATCAATCATTAAATTTAATGAATAAAAAATTGTCATCTAGATTTCAAATATTTATCAGTTATTTTCACTTATTCCTTAGTGTCCAGTGTTTTATTAAATTATCTTTACCAGAAATTTTTATTAGTACATGTTTTGTAATACATGATTCATTTGTACATATGCATATCATACCTTTTTTTTTAAAACCACGGATTCTTGGTAGCAATTTATTTATTAATACCCTTGACTCCTATCCTATTATCCCTCTTTTAGGCTCCAAAGAGCTACCATATTGATTCAGATAGAGATAATTCCTAAAATAATCCTTTGTCTTTTTGAGTACTTCATATCATCATTCCCTCGAAATACAGAGAACTCCTTAAAATTCTCATAGCCCTCCCCAGGATCTAACCTTTGCTTATTTCTTCATTTTCAACTTCTTTCTTCATTCTTCTTTTTCCAAGTTCATGGTGTTTGATATCTGTATTTTGCTTCTATCACCCACATGTTTAAAATATACTTATTCACTTAGTTATTTAGTTGTTAACAAACAAAAAATATATAAATTGAAGTCCTATATGTTTTCGGTGTAATAAAAGGTAGTAGGAATGCCTGCTTTTCTTGCACCCTTGAACATTTTGCTTAGAAAATGCTGTTATTTTCAGCCTCACATCAACAGGAGAGGCTCTCTGAATTGTCTTTATCATTATAACTGTACTCCCATTATAATATATTCATCATTATATTTGTTATATAATATTGACTATTTTGCATAGTGAAATACAGAGATATACTTGAAATTTTTTCTGAAGTAATGTATGATTTGTGATATTCTGTAAAATATGTATATACACATATAGTATTATATATGTACATATCAGTTTACAAATGTTACTTATTATAACTATGTATTTCATGAATATTTGGATGTAATTCCTGGGTTTACTTATTAGTTTTGCAATACTGGACAGATCTTTTGAATTCACAATGCCTCAATATTTTCATCCTTAAAATAAATGAAAGTTAGCAGTGTACCAAATAGAACAGATATTAATAATGTCAACATATGATTGAGACTGAATTCAAATTTAATGTCATGTGAACTGAGGCAAGTGTATGCTTCTTCTTATTGCAGTTTTAGGGCAAAATCCCATCTCTCCGTGTCCCAACACTCCAGGCTCTTCCACCCATCCCAAACTCTAATTAAGGAGAAGAACAGTGCTTAAAGTAGGAAAGTATCTTTCATCAGGATGGTAGTGCAAAGACCGACAAAGAAATTCAACACCCATCTTCAAGGGCCTGACAGAAATTTCTCAGTTTTACAGAAAAAGAGAGCAAAAGCATTAGGGGTTTCCAGACTGTGTTTGTGTATGTGTGTGTTGGGGGGGGGGTAGTGCATAGCTAGCAATTATGGTAAGTCTGGTTAAGATGTGGTTTCCTCAATTGTTATCACAAGACTGGCTCTGGGAGGTGGCTCTGAAGAAATCTGTACAACCTGAGGTACAGTCAAAGTCCCATGAAGAAATTACTCCTGCTCAAGCTGTGTGACCTCATCTTAGAGCTATCTCCTCATGGAATTCTGGGAATTCAAGATGACTGTACCTTCAAGGCAATGACTGGAGACCTCTGGGTGTTGCTCCAGGGGCCTCTGGCTCTGGAACATGACATTGTAAAAGGTGACCATTGAGTGTTTCTGCAAAACCTGAAAACTATTTTAGTTATTTTCTCTTAGTGTCCTTAGTCTTGAATGGGAGTTAAGATCACCTAGGTAAATTTAAGGCTAATAAACCCAATGTCATGAGTGTTTAGACAGAATCTCTTTAAGTACAATAATTAGCAGGGCTATATGCAGAGATGAGGAGGGATCTGGCCAAAATGTTAAGGTAGTAAGAGACAGATAGAAAATGAAGGCTTGTTTTTTTCTGCTCTTAGTTACCCACTGTGTACCTGGGGACCCTCCATGTAAATCTTGTCATATTCTCTCTGAATTATATAGCATCATCCAAAACAAAGTATAGTGCCATTTATAGTATCTTCTTATGATCTAATAATAATTACTATAAAATGTTTTATAAATTATGAAGTATGACAGAAAGGTATTCTGGTAATGGTAAAAGGTATTCAGGGATGGAGGTAATGTTCTTTCTGTTGCTCTTTCCAGATCCCTTTGGATGAGTTGATCCCTTTAACAATCCCAGGCTGCTGTGAAGGTTGGCTGTTAGTGGAAGACCTCACTTGGCCTGCCTTGGGACATTTACCCAGAGACTGCACCTGAACAGCAACTCGTGGAGACACTGGCACTGTCTTCTTGCCTCCCCAGAGCCTGCTTGTAGTAATTGATCGAAAGGGAATGAAAGGTCGGTATCTGGTAGCCTCAAAGTGAGGCTAGTTATGAAATGCAATTCATGTTCTAGAGCTTCCTAGGAAATCAGGCTGGAGATCATCCTGCTCAACTCTGTCACCTGTCACCTCCTCTACCCTGTGCCCTTCACTTATTTTCTACAAGGAGAACACCCTCAATGAATCACGTGCACCTGAACCCTTGGTTCTGGGAACTCAACTTACGGCAGTGCTTCATGTAAATTAGAACTTCATCGTTCTTTTCTTCCTAAACCACTGAACCTACTTGTAAAATAAATATTGAAACAACAGCTTTTCAAAAAAAAAAACGGGCCATTTTAGAAAACATAAAAGACCATTTAGGGCAAACAGTGTCAGTGCCTTTACCTAGGGTTGCAACAATTGAGGTCACTTTCAAAAATGATAAAAGTAAAACTATGTCTTAATCAAGGGAAATATATAGGAAAACTATATGCTTGTTTTGGGGAAAAAGTCATATTTAATGATTTTTTAAAATATTATTGTGAAAAAGAAAAACAATCACAAATGGGAACAATCTTCTCTATTCTCTTTATTTACCTACATTGATTCCTGTTACTTTTAGTTATTCTTGATTAAAGATTGAAATGTGGAACTTCTGTCGTCTTAAATGATATTTTTCATCTTACCCATTCAAAGTATCTAAAAAAGATCTACATACACTCAGAGGAAATGTTGCAAATAATCATGAAAATATAATGAAAGAAAATATAAATACACAGAAAAATAGTTCCTATAAGTAAATTCCAAAATATTTAAATATGCCTTTCAACCTTAGCAGACGACTAATCCCATTATCATAATTTATTAACCAGATCTTTTGTTCTACAGAGTAATACACTGTGTTTCCGTGCTGTGTATTTTTTACCCAGTGACCTAATTTGCCTAAAAGGAAACTCTTAGAACTCCCCTGTTGTAATGAATAAAATATTAATGAAGAACTACAGAGAAATCCCTTTTGCATTAATTCTATATTCCCAGGAACATCATCATAAATTTGTTTGCCTGGTTCTGACAATGGTAGCGATGTTCCAGCTGCGCAGAAGCATGGTGACGCTAAATGTTTCTGATGGAAAAGTTAAAGATGTTCAAGGCTCTGTCATCTGGGATGGACTATGGGAAGTTATCTTTTGGAGGAACTATTTGATGGATTTGGCTTTCATCCAATTTTTTAACATTTATGATTTGCATTGATAACTGCATTACTAAAAGCTTTTTCATAAAATTTTGGAAGAAAACTATTCAAGTAAGTATGTTTTTATGAAAACTGCAATGTGTGAAGTTGGTGTTCTTTATTTCTCCATATTAATATATCCATAACAAATTTCTTGATCATGTTAATTTAAATACAAAATTTAATGACTTAAAATGTTTAAAAGTATTCTTGACTATGTAACTTAGCATACACCTAATCTTTATTTTGTATGTCTAGATAACTGCTGTGCATTATGAAACCAATAATTTAAATAATAATTTGAGAACTGTGAGAACTAAAATAAACTATTATGCTTATTTTTTCAACTTAATTATTGATAAATTTAGATGAGTATAACACTAATAAAATTTCCAAGTATAAGTTGAAAAATTGATAATTACTGTACTTTGAAACCTTTGTGTCAAAATCCAAAGAACAATTGATTTCTTTTCTTTTTTTTTTTGGTACCGGAGATCAAACTCGGGTCCTTGCCAGAACAGTTGATTTCCTAACACCCTATGGAAAGATTTTATTTTGGAAACATTAAGATCATGATCTGTTAGTATTAATTTTAATCTTTCCAAAAAGATATGACTATGTAATAAACAAGAGGGTACATTTTTATTTACATACAATACTTTAAGTCTACATATTTAAAAGCAAAAAGTGAACTCCACGTCACACTAAAAGGGTAACTGAGGAAGGAAATAGTAGCTGTAAATCAGAATGTACACTACATATGGTCAGTTTATCTCTCATTGTCTCCCTGGAGTCTTTAATATGCTTAAAGGGAAATGTTTTTCCATATTTCAGTTCTAGTGTATAAAGCTCTACTATCCTCTCTTTTTTAGTTGTTTAAATATCTATCAACTTTTGCCTTCTAACAGTCTTTCTCCCCTTGTTCTATACTCAGAGGGTCTGTATGGTCAGAGTTCCCACTAGCTTCAAAGAAAATGCCTTGTTTAATTCACTGTGAAACAGACACAAGATAAGTAACTCACCAATCTATGGTGTAAGCAACATATTTATCTCTGTGAAATATTTTGAAAGTCAAGGAGAGAACCTCAAAATAAATGAAAACAATCATGCTATTTATTCATCAATGATTTAACTTCACATGGCTTTATGAGCATAGTAGAATATGAAATAATAAAATGACTCCAATATTGAACTATAATCCTCCATAGAGTGCAAATCTCTACACTTTTATAGACATCTTTAGAGATAGTTTATGCTTTCATTTGTTAAAAAAGATTTGCTGGATTTTTTAGATGTGGAGGGAAAAGAATATAACAATTTGTTACTAGGTTTTCTTATAGTGTTTTAATGAATTTTCAAAAAGATTTTATAAAGTTACTCTACACACTGTGTATCAGAAGGCAACAGGACTTGAGACTTCATGAAATTTACAATTCAGTTTTATTCCAATTTTTCAGACTCCAGATATTTTCTGCTATCTCATAATATCAAAAGTGACTAAAATAAGAAAGACATAACATTTTATGTCCTATTTGTTGTATAGTTATACACCTTTTTTTTTAGTACTGGGGATCGCACTCAGGGCCTTGCACTTGCGAGGCAGGTACGGTGCCACTGAGCTATATCCCTGACCCTATACATCTTAATTGTCTGTAATTTTCAATTGCCTACTCCCCCAACAATATGTCATATATGTTTTGAAATTTGGGAAGGTAGAATTTACAGATATAATTACAGTATTATCTATTTCAATATTTTGTATGAAAATCACCTTAAATAAAGCACATCCCACTCTTCATCTTTGAATGAAAACATATATAATAGTGTTACAAAACAGGAGTGCATCGGTTTGAAGTTTTTTTTTTTTTTCCATTTTTTGAGATAGGGAGTTTGTACATGTACATAATACATCTTCATTCTTTACCTCCCCTCTCTCCTCTCTCCAGACTACATCTTTCTGTTATTTGTCTCTTCCCCTCCATCTCCTGATTCCCTTCCCATTTGAGAAAGATCTGTCTCTCTACTTACTATGACCTTTTATTTTGGTCCTTATTTATATTTTGGGTTTCTCATATAAGGGAAACTATGCAATATTTAAGCTTGTGTATCTGATTTATTTCACTTAACATTATGGTCTCAAGGTTTATTCTACACATTTCCTACAAATACTGGTCTTTTTTGTGATCTTTATATATATGTAGATACATTTGCCTATTTGTTTATGTGCGCATGCACACATGCACACACGCGCGCGCGCGCACACACACACACACACACACACGGCCCAGTCACATACCCATATCATATAGAGAGAGGAAGGATGCAGAGTCTTGCTGACAAGGCCATGAGATCTTCACAATGAGATTAGATAAAAGAATGGATATAAAATCCAGTTACATTGAGAGACAATGGGTATTATTATTATGAAAGAACATGTAAAAAATGAAAATTAGAAGAAATATGTGAAAATTCTCATTTCATCATTGCCAGATTCCAAGACAAGAAAATCAATAGTAGAGCAAATAAATTAGAGACATTTTTTCAGATTACTATTGCTATGGTCTTTGGTGGAAATTAATAGAATGATTCCTCATTACATTATGCTATGGGAGGTGTTTACTACATGAATGTTTAATATTTATTACAAATGTATAGCATTATTTATGATTAAAATATAGTAAAAATTTTGAATCCATAGAAATTATTCATAAATGATAATATAACTGTTATCCTTGTGGTCATATCTGATAATATTATGGACTTCCACCATGAGCTCTAATCTATAAGAATTTACTACTTATTAAAAGTATATCATCTTTGAGTGTTTAAATATCTCTAGTTAGATTTCTCTGGACATCTAATCATTAAAGTTCATTGTGCAACAAATTCTGAAATTCACTATTTTAATCTATTTATATTGTAGGGATCAGTGATGAAATTGCCTTTCTCTATAGGTGCATTTATCTTAAGGAATTCAATTAACACTGTTCAGCAAAAGGCACACAAGCAAAGCAAAACAAAACATTCAAGGAAAAAACAGCTTTTGTGATCAAATTTCTCATACTGAATATGAGATAGGAGGAGTTCTTTCCTCTTTCCTTCTGGGGAGTCTCACATTTTACTTGCTGTTTACTAAGGGAAGTCATGTTGAGGGTCATTTTTACTTTAGATTTTTTGTTAGCTTGTTGATTTGTTTGGGTTTCACATGACTTCTATTTAACCAACTTATGTAATGTTCAAAGAATTAAATGTTCTTACGTGACTAGTACAAATAAATAATTGAAATTTTTAAAACACAGGCACAGACACACAATAGAGGAATATTGAAATACTGCAATAGGGGAGTGTTTGAATAATAGAGGAATATTGGAATGTTTTTCCAATAAAGTCATAGTTGAAGGGGAATATTCTGAAGATGAAGGAAGAGACTAGAAAGTCTGTGAATCTTAAGAATACTATAAACCACATGAAATAACCTCAGGTGAGTAGTAAAGGAAATATGATTGTAAGGTCAACAGTAAATCCATTCTTACATATATGAAGATGGACAACAAGAAAGAAACAATGTCTGTTGTGTAATGATGCTGAAAAAGTCTAAAAAGGTGTGTGTTATGATTGAAAACGGTAACTGTTTAAAAAAGCACCTGTCACTGCTGACTGTGGTTAATATAGGGAGTATAGTTATGTGCTCAAGTGTTGCTTTTAAGATGTTTGAAATGGCAGAACAAGTCATTATTGACAAAATTACTCTCTTATTAGAGACTCACAATGAACTGTTTTCTAAGAATGAGTATCATGATACTAGAAGCATTCCAATGTAAAATGGACATGTGGTTATAGAATTTTATAGAATAAATAACTGTCATACACTTTGGAGACTGGACTATTTATTATTTCATTTGCCTTTTAAACTCCTTGTCTTTCTGAAGGTATTCATTCTGTAATTTAGAAATGTATATTTGTAGGTTAGTTCTTGTATTATTATTTTTCCAAAGTGATGGTTTGTTCCAGTGTTCGAATTATTAAAGAGCATGGAAAGAGAACTGAGTGCCTGTGGAAATCACCATCATTACAAGTCTAATTCCAAAACAGTGGTGGACCTGACTCAGAACTGGCAAAGGAAAAAATGTTCATTAGTTATCAAGGGAAAATTTCTAATTTCCATATGTCATAAAGATATGAAAATATAAGACAAAATGATAAATAATGAACATATTCAAAAAGCTTTCCATAATATTAATATGTAGATCTATATATGTAACTAAACATGCAGCAGAAAGTATAAAATAATGCAAATGACAAATTGTGGAAGTTCAGGAGAACATAGACCACAGAATGATCATGAAATCATCTACTTTGGGCTGATAGAAAAAAATTCGTTTTTACTAATAGTATTTCTAACATTCTATGAAAGTAGTAAAACTATTCTAAAGTGATCTTGCCAAAAAATTAAAATTAGTTTGTTATTCCTAATTTAGACAATAACTTAATGCATACTAGATAATAGAAAAGGAAATTATTGTCTATATTCTTACCTTGGTTTATTCATTCTAAATATTGATTAATGAATGTTTTGCCAACAAGTATAAAAATCATGTATTCATTTACTCTTTTACACTGTAAATTTTGAAATGAAGAACATAAACATAATCATAGTCTTTACCCTCAAATAACATATATATTTAGTAAGATATTGAAATTAGCACAGTGCTATGTGGACACACAAAAATGACATCTAACTCTAGTTTTGAAACTGAGAAAATCTTCATGTACTTCTAAGAATTTCTGAACAGACTGAAGGAAATATCAGCAACCTAATAAAATGAAGCTGACCCTGGGAGAGAGAAGCTGAGCCGGTCCCAGCACCTGGAAGGAAGCTCCCCCCACCACCATCCCAGGCTCCTAGGGCAGAGAAAGTGACCCCAGTGGGCGCCAGAAGCACCCGCCCACACCCCGTGGAAATGAGAAGACATGTAAACAAGCCTGAAAAACAGACTTCTGTATCACCTACAGCAACCCCAAAGGGAAACGAGATGGAACAATCTGATACTCAACCACCTGGACTCTCTGAACTGGCAACAAAAGAGAATCTGGGAAAAATGAAATCAGAAATAATTACTCAGATAACAGCAAAGATTTTGCTCATGGTACAAGACATGATTAATAAATCTAGAGAGGACACAGATAAAAAAAAATAGAGGATCTGAGGAACATGATGGAATCCCAATATAGGAAACAAATGTGACCCATAAAACAGATGCAAACAGATTTCTAAGAGATTAAAAACTCCATCGAAAGTCTGAGTAGCAGAATGAACCAATGTGAGGATAGAATTTCAGATATAGAAGAAAAGATTGCAACTAGTGACCAGAAAAAGAAAAACTGCTTTAAAATTGTAAGGGAACATGAGAAATCAATCCAGCAGCTGCTAGACAATGCAAAGAAGAATAACA
>NW_004624748.1:32135030-32170036 GCF_000247695.1 Heterocephalus glaber | reverse complement strand
TATTCTATTTATATAAAGATCTTTAAAATAACCCCTTAGGTGTTTCCCCAAAGCCTTGTGAAATCAAGTAACAATAACTTAATTGCCTTTTAAAAGTAATATTATTGGGCTAGGATGTTGTTGGTAAAAACTATGAAATTGCAGTTAGATAAAAAGGTTAAATTTCAAAAAACCTATAATTATACACCACAGTGTACTAATAATGGTATACTGTTTTTTTTTTATACCAGGGATTGAACTCAGGACCTCTCACAAGCGCTGTGCTGCTGAGCTAAATCCTCAGCTCCGATATAATGTACTTTTGAAGAATGCAAAGAGAGTGGTTATTAAGTATTCTCACCACAATAATTATGTGAGGTAATGCGTATGTTAGCTAGATTTCCACAATTCATATGTATCTCAAGACATCATGCTTTTTATCTGTCAATTTTTCAAAAAATTTAAAATGAATGTATACAAATTAAAAATATATGTATATTAAAAATAAATATACACAAAAATGACTTCAAAAATTCTCCATTACTGTCTTGATTGTAGCTAGAAACTTAGAAGACAATGTAGGAAGCAAATTGTTTTACTTATATAAACTAGAATTCTCCAAAGTTAATCTGTGGTTCTTATATTTCAACATTACAAGCATTGCCATTTACCTTCATGTACTTTGAAACTTTGGGTAAGAATACTTATGAATAAACACAAACCTTCATGGTAAGATTGTTTGCTTTCCCCTATTTTGCAGGCCAACATAAGAGGCTACAGGCTGACCTAAAGAAGACAGCCAGGGATGTTCTCAACCATTATTTAAGCAGAGATAATTATCAGTATTTAGTAATTTTAATGTTTTTATTCCCCTTCTCCAGAATAATAATAAAATTAGGAGCTTGCTTCAGCCTATCAGCTTGTTCCACATGTATTCCAGCCATCATTCTGTTTCCTGACATGCTTTGTGTACCTGAACAATCTTTCTCATGCTGATCAAACCTGTGTTGAGTTAATCAAACATCTCAATATGTTCTTAGTGCTGCTTCTTCTAGCTCTCATATTTTCCCTTGTGTTTTCCATGTCTTTCTCATAAAGTTAGAGAGTATACTGCATAATT
The DNA here is from genome assembly GCF_000247695.1 of Heterocephalus glaber. The sequence goes on along the minus strand of NW_004624748.1, from coordinate 32,168,937 downwards.
ATTTAGATGCCACTTTTGGTTCAATGCTATGGTCAGAAAATATACATAGTCGGTTTATTCATTTAAACAAAGTTTTACTTAAAATGCATACTTTGTCATATTAGCTTGTTTTTTAAAGCTAATTGGTGAAAAAGAGCCAGAAAACATTTGTATGTGGTGCATGATTCTTCAATTTATGAACTATATAATTATCAAATTTCTTTCTGCTAAGAACTTTTGTAAAACTTCAATAGCGAAGAAAACTTTGCGACACATTTGTACAATTAACGTGACTCTAGTGTTTTCAAATTGCAAAGTTGTTCAAAATTTTTGGCATACAAGTACTGTATGAGGAAAGGTCTCTGTAAATAGTTAAAACATTTCTGAATCAAAGGATTGTCAGTATAGACGGAACCATTTATGGCAGGATGTGTATAATATATCGTATTATGAAATATTACTCATTTCTAATTCATTACAAAAATACTTTCCTAAACTTGCATATGTGATGGATGGCAAGAAACCAGGTATTCACATCTAATTATAAAGTTTTTTCCTTATGCTAAAATGAACTCTATCTATCAGTGCAATCAATCCATGCATTTTTTCTTCGTGTCTGTCACTGTACTACCTAAGCACTTAGCAAAGATATTAAATTAGCCAAAAAGTGTGGAGTGGGATGTTTTCCTTGTCTTTACTACATTTATCTAAGCCAACCTAAAGCTAAACAGACTGTGACTAATATTGGAAGCCTTATTCTTATCTCAGACAGAGTTATTTGCATTCTTGTTATTATTAATTGGTTGAATGCCAACAATATATTCAGCACAGGACATAATTGCACAATATGTTCTTTCTCTTGCAACCTAGAAAGGAATCAACTGCTTTCATCTATGAACATTGATGCCAAAGTGATGAATGCCCCTTCATAACCCCCAGTTTCCTCTTCTGTCTCCCTTTCGTTATCTACTTTCCTCACAAGTGTTTTATTTTTCAAAGAGATACAGTAACAATTATTTTTTCATTTTAGAAAAGGATTGTAAAACTGAAATAGGCAGTCTCCTTCAAATTTATTAAGTACTGAAATATAAAGAAGCAAATATGTTTATTTCTTTGAGGATTAGAATGAATACATGCTTAAAGAGAAACAATATAGGGATATATATTTAACTTATGTGAATATATGAATAATACAATATTAATATGTACTTACACATTGTACAGATTCTATCAAATTAGATAAGTATCAACTTTATTTGTAATATTACATATATACCATAAGATGTATAGACAGATATTTTTATAATGTATTCCCCAAATAACTTAAATTCTTTTTGTACACCCCATTCCATTGACTCTACATTATAGTCTGAAAAAGTACACAACCTACTTGTATTTTTTGTTTAGTTTCAGAACTTTTATTCTAGGTTTTTTGTTTCTTTCTTTTCTATGTAATTCCATGAAAACTGTGGAAAACAAATACATTAGATAAGTTTTGTTCATGATTAATAAAAGCATGTATTATACTAAACATTAGTAATGTTTATACTAAAGATTAATTATAAATGATTATGACTACTAGCAATTTACAGTATACTTTTATTTTACATATTACATTTGCCCAAATGGGAATTAACAACAGACAGATCCACAGGGCATGCTGAACCTAAGAAATTTGAACCATAAACTATAAAAAAGTGCCAACTTTACATTAGATAGAAAAGTCAGGGGTAGGTAAGTCATTCTGATTTTTAAAGGACTTAATCTTTGTGAGTGTATTGCTATGATAAAGTAAATGTTTTTAGCCCCAAATATATTCTAGAATAGTGCAAGACCTTAAAGAGGGTGGGTTAAAAAATAATGTTTTCTTTGATATGTATTAATTCATTTTGTGAAAAACACTTAATTTAAATATGGTTATGACTTAAAGATATAGGATAAAAGGATAAGAAAAGAAGTAAAATGCTCAAAGAGTTTACTGTAATCTTAATTATTAAAGAGATCTGTAGCAGCACTTATAATATGTGGTAGAAAGTATAATATCAAAAATATTGCAAATTATTATGGAAATTTAGGAGAGCAGAAAACACTCAGAGCCTGAGAATAAAACTCACTTATTTAAACTGGTCTGATAGAAGAAACTGCACATTAGTGAGCAGGAATATTATATGTAACTTTCTGTGAAATCAATAAAATTAATTCTTATGTGAATTTTTGACCAAATTTCAAAGGTATTGTTGTAGTCTAAAATGAGAAGTGTGAAGTAACCTTTAAAAATAACTCTTTAATTTGAATTTTGAGAAGAAAATCTGTACTATGTACCATATCATTAAGCAGAGATTAAAATCTAAAGGAAACCAAACACAGGAAATTGTTTTATATATTGTATTCCCCCCATTCTTCAACATTTCACAAAAATTCTTATTTACAGAACTGTCAAAAAGCAAAAGTGCTTGACATTCTTATGCCATTTCTATATGTCAGCTTTTAAATTTCTTTAATTTCTTTCTTAGTTAAGGTAGAAGTTTATAAGATAAAGAATTAGTTTAATATTTTGAATATTATTATCATTATTCAAAAATACTTTTTTCCAATATATTATACTGTTTTCAATAAAGAGAAAACCATGATTTGTGGATATTAGAATAATGTTAAATACTTTAAAATTCTGGTCCATAAATCTTTAATGCTTAAAAGCATTAGACATTTCTCTTGTGCATGCGACATTCAGGGCAGATGTAGAGGTCAGAATAAAGGCTCTTTTCCACAAAATTATGCACTAACACACAATAAGATATGCTCTGCCATTTCTAATTATATGTTCCAGATCACAGTGCTCATCTTACACCAAGCGACCAGCAAGAAAAGAGACTACAGCTGAACATGTCGGGAGGTTTTGTGGGGCTGGCCCTGAAGTGGTGCACATAACTTCTACTCTTGCTCTTTAAGGTAGAATCCACTCACAAGTCTGCACCCAACTGGAAGTGTGACTGACAAAAGTTCAGTAGCTGGTATTTAGTTGATGAAGAGAGTACTGTTTTGGTGACAACAACTATGTCTGCCCCATTCTTCTCACAGTCATCAACTAACTATATGTGCCCAATTCCCCAGAGAAAGAAAGGCAGTTACCTATTATTTTAGGAAAGCAAATCAAAGTTACTTACCTAGTGTTTTAGTACATTCTGCTTCAGCAAAACACTATAAACTGAGTAGTTTACATATTTGTAAAGAATATATATGAATGCCACATTTTTGTAAGCAATAACAATTTATTTCTCAGAGTTCTAGAGACTGGAAAGTGCAACGTCAGAATGCATCTGATGAAGGATGTTTTGTTCCATCATCCCATGGCAGAGGACAAAAGGACGAGAGAGAGAGAGAGAGAGAGAGAGAGAGAACACAAAAGAAGGCTGAAGGAACCCATTATGATAATGAATTTATTAATCTGTTCATGGCCGAATCTACTTATGTAGATTCTCTGTCCGTGCCCAGAGAAAATTCCTGCTCTATACCCAGACTATATCTATAAAACAAACTTCTTGACACTTTTTCTCTGTTGTCTCCTAGTTTGGTCTTCAGTGGTCTCTGTCTCGCACTTTGAGGAAAATGTCCATCTTACATGGTGTATTTTCTTTAAAGGACAATTTGGAGATCTACCATTAGTTATACTCCTATAAATTTTCTCAGGACAGAATCAAGGAATGAAATTCCCTTTAATATTTATAATTCATTTGATCAGTCTGTGTCCTAAGAGTTCACAACAGTAAGTGGCTAAGTGTAGTTTTTCATCCCCATAATTTCAGCATTCAAGGAGAGTGAGGCAGGAGGATCTCAATTTCAAGCCCAGTCTGGACAACTTAGTAATTCAGGGAAACTCTGTCTCACAATAAAAATAAAAATGATCTAGAGAATTAGCTCAGTGTGAAGACCCTGAGTTTAATATCCAGTATCCCCCCGCCCACACACACACATCAACCAAAACAAACTGAAGCAAAACAAACAAACAAACAAAAAACTACAAGTAAATGCATTTAACATTTTTACTTGGTTATTTCAGCTCATTCCATGGATCTATGATTAGCAAAGGAAATTAGTAGGAAAAACCTAAATTTCTGCTCAACACCTGTTCTTTGCTTATGAGCTAGATATTTATTTACTAATCAAGAGAGATTTCATTATGACAGTTGTCCGACTAAGATTTTTTTACTGACATCCTATTATTTCGGCCCTAGAAGCTGCTAGTTCTCCTAATTGTAGGAGTTTGCAATTTTGTGAACATTCTCTATTCCTTTTTATTTTTGTTTGGAACCAAAATAATTTCAAGCCATCTCTTTCTTGCAATACATTGTTAAATGCAACAGGTAAAAACAATACACAGTATAGTACAAAAACAATGCATTTTGGCTCTTTCTAGATATTCCCTCTAGAACCACAAATATGGTATTTGTAAATGACACTCCTTTATATCTGCTACTAGTCTTTCAAAACACAATCTCTAAGTATACATACTCATAATTTAGGATTGTTTTTGTAATAGTATTTCATTTAAAGTATTAAATTATCTTGCTTAAAGCTAACTATCCTTATAAGTAATATGTAAAATATAAAAATATGGCTTCAAAAATGGAGAGTTTATTTCTTACATATATAGTTTAAGAGTGAAGGAATGAAGTAGCCTGATGGGGAACTTCTCCTCCATGTTGTAAATCAGGGATTCAAGAAGGCAGATGTTATGTCATCATCACTGTTGGGTTTTCACATCTGCTTTGGTCATCCTCACTGAAGATGGAGGCAGAACTTGGGGAAAAACATATGAAAGTCACTGGTAATCGAGGTCTATAATTTGCATATCTTCCTTCTCATATTTGATTGCGTAGATCTTTGCCATCTGGCCATATTTTACCACCAAGAAGTTTGGGAAATTTTTTGTTTTGTTTTTTGGTACCAGGTATCGAATTCGGGTCTTTGCGGTTGCGTAGCAGGCAGTGAAACCACTGAGCTAAATCCCCAGCCCTAAGTTTGGGAAATTTAACCTGTATCCTTTGGAAGAATTTGAGATCAGTCTCAGAGATAGATACATATCTAGTGAATTAAATGATATTGGAATTCTATCTTGTTAGCCAAAAACTTAATGATGATTATTTGAACTGTAAAACGTAAATCAAAGAAAAATATACACCATCTAACAGAATAGACAGAAATTTTACAATTAATATTTTATATAGGTACAGAAAATTATTAAGTTTATGATTATTGTATAAGCATAATAATACTAAGTTCCATAACCCCCATAAGAATACCAGAAAACTCATAAGAATTGATTCAGGGTAAATCGCAGTTGCTTCTTCTAAGCTCATAGAAATTTAGGTTTGTTACTCATTGAAATAATTACCTCTTGCTGAAATGATACACGTTGGCTTTCTGTTCTAGTGTCCTCTTCAACTTTTGAACAGACTCATATTTTCTTAGGAAGAAACATTTTCTAAGCTCAAACTCTTTAGGAACAAACTGAAGAAATTATTGTTTATTTTGAAGTCGTTTTATTGCATGAATAGCATTGTCTATAGTTGACCTTAGTTGAATAGATTGCAATTTAAATTTAGACATTAGAGGAAAACCTTTATTATAGCAATGACCTCTCATTCTGTTGGTATAAAGGATATCTTCAACAAATTATACTTTTTGGCCCATTAAAAATGATGCTGAAAACTTCAAGACTGGAGGAAAGTATCATTCAGTTCCAGTTGATATGAAATGGGCTTTTAAAAGTGCCATTTTTGTGCTTAACAAAATCAATAGTCTTTATTATATACAATAAGCATAACCTGCTGCCATTTCCTAGATCAATAAAATCTTCTCTTCCTTCATGATATTCAAGTGCCTTGGAGACAATGAATCCATTTGAATATTAATTCTGCTACTGCTCTGACCTCTCTATTAACTCTTGAGGCAGCAATATATGTCTTAATTTTATAGTATTTTACTTTCCATCAACTTCATTTGGTAAAAAAAGATTATTTTATAAAACTTAAACATTTACTTTGTTCACTGTAAATAGATAAAAAATGTTTTAGAGTTGTTATGGAGATTTCAAACTGGGCGCTTCACAAACATAGAGGTTTGGCAAAGGTAAAAGAGTAAGAGAAAAATTATTGTGAATCTTAAATTGCTTTACATTAATTTTTGTCATGTGAACAATTACATATTTTTAAAGTTTTTTATTATAGTTAAGTGGACCACACACATTTTATACACTTTGCTTATAGGCAAATGTGAATATTAAATACATGCTAATAGAGTGTAAGGTATTATTGCCATGCAATAGGCCTGCAGAAACAAGTGAATTTGGGTGATAAAGTACATGCTAAGCAAGATGATTGGGAGAAACCAAACACTATATTTTGTATTACTGTAATAGTTTAGATTAGATATTATAATTCTTCCTACATATTGTTAAAAATAAAACAAGTCACCAGTACAAAGCTTCAAAGTATATCATTAGAAACTGTTCCTCTCAGTTATAAACAAAAGGCAGATTTCATTATAATTTCAGACAATGGAATTGTATTATCCTCTTAAGCCAGTTAAAGAGAGAGAATGTCCTCATCAAACCCCCTGCTATCTATAATTTTCCAATCATGATTAGTTAAAAAATAGTGTCTGCTTTATAAACTCTAATGAATCCTGCTCCAAAGAAGTAGTAGACAACTATAAAAAGAGATTTAGAATGTGTTTACTGTTATTATTCATCATAAACATTGTAGATAACTATGAGTAATTCTTATGTTACCTCATTTAATCAGTGTATCATAATTGAAGGTGGTTATTATCCTATAAACAAAGAAAAATCTGAGAATTGTAGAGTTTAAATAATTTCATCAATGCTATGATACACATTACTGTTGAACCCAGACATAAAGTCAAAGTTTCTTTAATCTAAACCATAATTCTTAGACACAGTGTCCTGAAAAATATTCTAGACTCCAAAAGTGGGATTGTCTTACCACTTCTTGATGTCATGAGTCTACTACCATAATGGGAAGACAGGATCTGGCCACTCCTCTCCTACCTGTGCACAAGTACACTTTCTAGAAGAATTACCAGCACAAAGACAGCCTTAGCTTTACTTCTCTCTTCAAATCTGCTGTCACCACTTGGGCTTATAAAACATAAGCACAGAAGAGAAGAGAAAGCAGATAGTAGTGAAGTAATAATGACCAAGAACATAGCTAGTAAAGAGAAGAAACTACTATTATTAACTGCATTTGTAGCACCTCAAACTCAAGGTTTAAAGTAGCCATCTCTCATTTTTAATATTTACTTTCCCCAAATCTGAGTAGATAGTTTGGCACTGACTGGAACAGAAACCTTTAATAAGTCATTTGGTAAATGTATTGCATACAGATTTTCTAACAACAATCATCGAAAGCCCCGATTCCTCATGCTTCTGCATATGTTTTATAACAGTGCATATATTTACATATATTGCTCAACCAAAAATTGTATTAAATAAATCACAACAATTTAAAAAATTTATGCTTGTACACTAAATTAATCTGATTCTTTTTCTCCATCAATCAAAAATAATTACTTTCTTATTGCATGTGATTTTTTTCTGAGACTAAATTCCCTTTATCAGTGGCAAGTTCTTCAAGTGTATCACACAATTTAACTCCCTTACTCCCTCATTCAAAGAGGTCTTAACACCTAAAAATTGCATTTTCATTTAAAAAATACACAACTAGGCTGGCACTAATTCAACTTTACAGTGTCAAATTTAACAGGTTAATGGTATTTTATCCATATCTGCCTTCTCTCTATTCAGATTAAAAATAATTCCTGACAATAAACTGTGCTCTTGCATTGAAGATCATCTCCTTCTGTAGGAGATGGCAATGTTGATTATGCCCAAAGCAGGCTGTAAGCAGCACAGGTTGGGAAGAGTTAACCCCACAACTGGCTTGTTTATAGAAGTGAGTAAGGCTGAAGCCTATGTGCCAAGGTCAGAGTAACTAGCACCCAAATTCCGTTCCCACAATTAAAACCTTCTTAGCAGGAGGACAGTGTTTTAATTGCAATCATATATTTTGTCTATTCTGTTCCTAATTTGAAAATGTTTTGTCTTGTCTTTTACAAGCTTTGCTTACATTAATTTCCATAGAAACCACATGACTGTGCATCCCCACACATAATTTTGCTCTTGCACGTAGCTTACCTTTACCCCAATTGATTACCAATAAAAATCAGTGGCTTGGACGGGCCAGAGCCTTTGTTGGTTGCACCAGCATTGGTTATCCTGGCACCTTGTTTTCTGTCTCTCTTAATTCTGTCTTTTCGTTTTCTTTTTTCCCTGCAGGCCTGCATCCTACACTGAATAGGAGACTGGAGCCTACTACAGAGGTTTCTAGTACAGTTTCTGGGGTCCTCAGTATTCTTCTTTATTGTGATGACCAATGACCATCACCATCACCATTGTGCAGTAGCTACTATTGGATCACCGGTGATAAGCCAGGCATACTCCATACACTTGACTCAGTAAATTATGATATTATTTTCTCCATTTTAATGATAAAGAAACAACAGTCATGACTTTCCTTCACTAGACATTTTTCTCATCTTAATGCAAGCTCATCTTAAAATAAGCCATTTTTCAAAAAATGAAAAAAATCCCTTGAGCAACGCATCCCTCCATTTTCTCTACAAATTTTATTCTTTAAGAGACAGCTGAAAAAAGGTTTACTCTTTTCTTGCCATCTTTCCTTTATCTCTTTAATTAAACAAATTTCACTATTTCCCAAAAATGCCTTTTATGAATATATGAAGTTTCCTTCTTAATTTTGTCATATCAAATAACCAATTTCCTGTCTTTGCTTTACCAGTTCTATTCAGTTTGAGATAGGTAACCTCTTTTTGAGAAAATCTTTTCACCCATACTTTCATATGTCCCTATTCCTCTAGTAGTTTCCTTTTTTTTGTTACCAGAGATGAACTCGGGTCCTTGCGCTTGCACAGCAGGTGGCGAAACCACTGAAGTAAATCTCCGGCCCCCTCTAGTAGTTTTCTTGTAATCATTTTATAGGATTTTTCAGCTGACTCTGCTATTTCTTACTTGATAAACCGTTAAGGCTCTGTCATGCGCTGGCTGCTCCATTTTCATTGTCTCTTTAAATAATTTGATCTGGTCTTATGGTGCCATGTAGTATGAATATTCAGATATCTAAAAGAAATATTTCTTGCAGTTTGACTTCTTTCATTATTTCCAGTGTTTTATCTGTACGTCTATTGAATACATATATGGTGATGTTTACATGTCAAGGCATATCTGATCATGCACACCTTCTTATTCTTCTCCAGAGTTTGTCTTCTTCAGAGTTTGTCTTCTCCACATCAGCAACATAAATGACACAGATAACCTGACAACACTTAAGGACCACCTCTGACTTCCACTTTTCCTGTTAAGAGTGTATGCAATCCCTGGGAAAATCAACAATACCTCTAAATGAATATTAAAATGTCATCCTCAGCTCTCTTTTTGTTCTAGCCTAGTCTGGACTACTTAAGAGCCTCCCCATGCCATTCTTTGCTCCTCTTTTTATGTCTTCATCTCCCTGTATTTCATATGTACACAATGTCTGAAAGTCTTTAAAATACGTATCTATAATTATCTGGTTAGCTAGCTGGCTATAATCAACTTTATCTGTCTTCCTTCTATCTCCAACTTTTCAGTGTCTTTCCAACTCAGTGTAAGTACAAACTAAATGTCTAATCTTAGAAGTAAGCTCCAACAGAAATGTGTGTTAAACATTAACATTGTAGCTAGTACATATTAAATGTTCAATGAAATTTCAGATGGTTGTTGTGTTATTGTCAGTGTTGCTATTTGTTCTTCAATGTCTCTTATCACATCCTCTTTCCTTAAATGATTTCTGGCCTCACTACCATTCCCTTTGTCCATCCCATCCCAAGATCCTTGTTCTCAGATCTTTGCCTCTCAGTTACTGTTCCTGGAAAGCTCCTCAGCCACTTTTGCATGGCTTTCTCCTGGTACATACGCCAGTATCAGCAGGCCACCTCCATATATCCATGCTCTGCCCACCATTGCCATCCATCTTCCACCTTATCATACTCTTTTATTTTCACAGTACCACTTCTCATTATTGAGTTTTTCTGATTATGTGTTAGTTGTTCTTCTCTGATCATGACTTAAATTCAGCAAAACAAAAGACTCTACAAAATGAGTGCTGTATTGGACAAGAATGAAAGAGTCTATAATCTTATAATAATTGTAGTGAATAAAAATTATAATTCACAAATTCTGTATATTGTTTTTTCTTGCTGCCTAAGAGATTTTGTTGATTGACATGAAATCTTTTAATTTATCTAAGAACTTTTCCTAATATCCAGAGACAATATTGATTTCTCTTGATGGCCCTGTTTTAAAGTATTAGAGATTTCATGGGATTCATTTGTATTTGTATAGAAAGGAAAGTTCCTGAATTTATTTCAAACTTTATTTTTTAGTTTATTTTATATTAGTACATATTTGTGATACATTAATGACATTCATCATAGAGAATTTGTACCTGTACATAATATATTTTAATTCTTTTTTTCCTATTCCCCTCCCCACCCTTTAGCCCTTCTTCTCCTCCTCATTTACAAAATCTTGTTTCTATTTTTTTCTTCTATTTTCTTTTTCAGTCTTACAAATGTATATACCTTTTTTTAGAAGGCAGACATAACAACTTATTGTAGTTTGTCTGAAAAACTTATCAGTATAAGAATCTTATATTTCTAAGCTGACTAGATTATAGTGTTAATGGGTTTCATAATCTCTTACATTTAGGACCACCAGAATCATCCAACTTTTGGATATGATTTTTTAAAACTACTTAGAATAATTCCATTTAAATAAAGAGCAAATAAATGAGTGGTTGCATTTATATGATATATCCTCTATTATTATCTCAAGAATAACTCATTTGTATCTGAATTATATATATATATGTATATGTATATGATACATATATGTATCAATAATATACATGCTTGATGTTACAATGTTTCTCAGTCTGAATTATCTACGTAGTCACTAATATGTGCACTTGTCCTTTGGGGAGAAGAGAAATAAAAAGTAAATTGTGTTATTTTTCCCTTCAAATGGAAATTCATCAATGTTATTTTAATAAATGTTACTGTAATTTTTAGTCTCAACATGAATATATTCTGGTAATATATTAAAATTGAATTTAAATTTTAAGCTAAAAAAGTTTTTCTGGAAGTCTATGGTCATCCATCTTGTACTCCAAGCATGTAGGACTAGACATAGGTAGAAGTATATTAAATCTGACAAATGACCTCCCATGTGCAAAGGAGGAAATAAAGATTCATTCTCTATGTTTGTGAGATCATTTTGATGAAGGAAAGGCTAATTGAGGATGACATACATTCTAAATCTAATTCAAATCAGCATTTTTACATGAAGACTCATCACATTTCCATTGGTACATGGTACCATAAAACAGCTTAGCAAAGACATTTAGAATTTGATTCTTGGAATTTTTTTTTTAATGCTTCATCAGAACTGACATTTTTAGTGGTAATGAGTTTCCAATCTCAGTATTAGTCCAAACTGGATATCTGTGGTATTTTGCACCTTTTATTAAAAGGAAGTTTTTTCATTAGCATAATTAAGTCTTATGTTGCTGAGAAAATTGCAACTAATATGTGATTATGCTTAGCAAACGTGTAGAGAAAAGTGCCAACACAGGGTTTCTACAGTAAAAGCAAATCACCTTGAAATGATTAAAATGTTAAGTTATGAAAGACTCATCTTGTGGCATTCAAAAATAATCATATTCTAAGACCAAGTGGCACTACTGTTGTTTTTAAAATGAAAAGGTGATTGCTAACTTTTTCCTCTTGAAATGCTCCAAAATCAGCACTAATATTATCTTATTAACACACATGTAACAGCTTAACTCTGTTAAAAGATCATCTCATTTTTTATCTGATAGTTTTGTTAATCCTGCAAATTTCAAAATGGGTATATCATTTGTTAAAAGTAAAGGTCATTTGTATTTTATACTTAAATAAAATCATGTCTTAACTATGTTTATACTATCACAACTCCAAACGTGGAGGGTAGGCACAAACTAAGAGGTCAGAAAGAGACAATATTCAGGAGTTGCTACCTTTAAGACTATATAGTACCCATACGTCTTTATAATTAAATTTGGAAACAAACATTTCTATGCAAGTCAGTGGTTGTAAACATGTCATATACAAAGATCATCAGCCTGGCCTGCTTAGAGTACTATGTAATTTCATCTATATTATGGCCATTTGGCCTTCTTCCAAGGGTAAAGTAAAATAATGCTTAGCTATCTAATTTTGGATTCAAGAAAAATTTTTTTCCAAGTAGAATCTATACGTGAAAAATCACATGCAAACTCCATTTTCAACATTTATGCTTTTGGAAGATTTGATTTTGTCTGTAGGTTGAATAATGAGCCTCATTCTATTCTTTATTCGTGTAAAATATCTCAAGTGTTTTATGGCCAACTGTTATGAAGAGTTAGATGTCTTGCTTTCTTTACTTCTTAAATTTATATTTATCTTTAAAATCAAGTGAAAGCATAATTCTTCCACTTGATTCCAAAAGGATTTGCTGAATAATAAACTACTTACTTCCAGAAATAGAGAGAATATTATAATCATCATCGATGATCATCTTGATAGAATGATATAAAATTAAATCATTTGCTCACTTTAGAGTCTCAAATATTTAAGAAAAATAAATCTCAATAATTTTTTCTGTGAGTTGTCTCCATTTCATTGTAGAGCATAACAATCTTCTCACAAAAGTATCTGGATTAAGTATTAATTAAATTTATTTGAAAGTCACATTCCTCAGATTAGTTTTCTAACATATTGTTACTGAAGAAATAAGAAGATATCATGAAGATACAGATTCACTTTCATGAGGGAGCTTAGATTGAAAATTATATCACTTAATGTGAAATTTTTAAATTTTTATTTTATTTGTACATGTGTGTAGTACATAGTGTTTATATTTCTTGTGGGAATTTGGTGCATGTACACAACCCAGTTCTTTTTTCCATTCCCTCTCCCTCCCTTTTCACCCCTCTTCCTCTCTTTTGATACACTTTGCCTTTGAGAAAGATCTATCTTCCTTCTTCCTATTATATTTTATTCTGCTCTTTATTTTTACTTTATGTTTCTTATATAAGAGATACTAGGTGATATTTAAGCTTGTGTATCTGATTTATTTCTTTTAATATTATGGTCTCATGGTGCATCCATTTTCCTACAAATGACTCAAGTTTCTCTTTTTTTAATGGCAGAATAGTACTGCATTATGTATAAATAACACATTTCTTTACCCATTTATCTGCTACAAGCATGGGGGTGCATATATCACTGTAATATGATGTCTTAATGTTATGTTTTAAAAATAGAATTTATTATAGGGTTCTGAATGACACCACGCAAATATGGACAATGTCTTCTCGATAAATGCTTACACTCTTTTTGTGGATAAGAATTTATCAAATATGTGTATTTATTTCTTTTCAATTTGAGTGAAAGTTGACTCTTAGGTATAGCACCAGGCCACATCTTTTTATTTTAGCATCACTATGGAAGATGATAATATTTATAATCACAAATTTTGAGTATTTACTGTTCTAGATTTTGTTTCACAAATTTGCAAAAAGTATCATGCTACCTATAAATTTAGTGTTCATATTATATAAGAAGACAAAGAACATAGAAAACCTACATAACTTGGTGATTATAGCACATCTATGCAATAGCACAGCTGAGGATTGCTACATGCTACCTGGTTCAGTAAGCAATTTTGCAATTGTAATTGGCAAAAACAAATTAACGAGACAATGAAACACTTGAATCCCAAGAGAAAATACAACTATGGGAAAGGTACTATTGTTTTATAGAAAAATAAAATTTATTTCTTAAATCATCAAAAATATTGTTTGACTTTTAGTATTTTCCTAGAATGTAAAAATATTCAAGACTACCAAAATATTAAGCACAACAATCAAATGGGGAGAAGTTCTAAGCAAATATTGGCAGTGCAGAAAAATGTAATTAGTTATGGAAACATCAAAGATTGGATTTTAACTGGGAAAGATAATATAGGCTTAAAGACTATAATGTGATTTGAAATCTGCACAAGTATCTACATAGAGGTTACATAAGGGTTTAGAAATAAAGTTGTGAAATTAAGCAAGAACAAGGACTTCAAAACATTGTCATAGGTAAATAAGAGGCATCACTTTTCTGTAAGGTGCTTCATGGAAGAGTTAGTATTCTAGGATTATGATTGGCAGCATGGAATAAGACAGTTTGTAGATTACTTCTGTGAAAAGAAGACCAGCCAGGACACTAGGAAAAGCCTGGTTGATGAGGGTCTTGAGGGTATATAAGCACCAAGAAATAAAAGTGTTAGGAAACACATGTGCACTTTAGTTTGGTAAAGCAAAATACCTGATTATATTTGTGCAAGATCAATTAGATAATTTTAAGATATCCATCAGAATCTAGTTTGTATGACTTGAAGAGAATTGGGAAATAAGTGTACACTTAGTGAGACAAGGATACAGGAAGGAATAATTTCAGAAGGAATACCTCAAGGATACTTTGGGAAATGATGATTTATGATTTACATAGCCATACAACTTGTATGTACAGACTAAGAATCAGAATCCGTAAGTATTTGGTATTTAAAAACTAGATGTAGTAATTGCAAGAGGAGGGCTGGGGACTTAGCTCAGTGGTTTTGCCGCCTGCTACACAAACTCAAGGACCCAAGTTCGTTCCCCGGTACCAAAAAAAAAAAAAAAAAATGAATTGCAAGAGGAATCCTTTGTTGAGTGCTTACCAGGTTCCATTTCAGGTTCCATAAATTTCAGGAAAGCACCATATCATATTCATATAATGTAATATGATAAAACATATTTTAATAATGAGGAAATTGATGCTAAGAGTCACTAAAAATCTTTTCTGCAGTTAGGATGCACTAATGCTTGGATTTCAACCATAAGTGATAAAAAGCCCATGTGGCTTTTATCATACCACTGCCTTCTTATCTACATGCAGTTATTCATGTGTAGGCAACAAACTTGAAGAGTGACTGAGATCATGAAAGAAGAGTATTAAGGGAAACAAGGGCCAAGGACAAATTATTGAAAAATTGTAATTTTTAAGAAGTCAGATGAAGTGAATTAAATGAAGGGAAAAAATAAAATGAAAATGAGAAATGGTCTTTCAAAGCAAAAGTATGAAATTATTTCTTGAAAGTATAAAACTTAACAGCATTTCATAGCGAAAAGGGGTTAGTAAAATATGCTTTTGGCAGTTAAAAAGCATTACTACTACTCTGGACTGACATGCCCAAGGGGTAAAACACCTACACTTTAGGCATCATTTGCAACTTTACATTTTGAGAAGATGAATATAAAATGATAGCTGGTGGTGAAACTTCTATCATTGCATTTGTATGGTGTGAGAAAATGTGTGCATGGTGGTGAAATAAAGTTGTTAGATTCCTTTTGTAGGAGTGGGCTGAGAAGAGTGAGGTTTCAAAATGGTGAAGTTTAATCGAGTGTGTGACTTTGGAGGTCAGTTAGGGATTTTTCACAGAATGTACAGTGGGACTATTAGGAAAGTTGACTTTTTAAATTTAAAACTGTAGCTAGTACTAAACTTCAAGGTGTTCGATTAGTAGCTTGATATAAATTACAGACCTCAATTGCTAATTTTCATACAAACATTTACTCAAGGGCAGCCCTTAGGTATTTGAAAAGGAGCTAGATCTCCCTTCAACCTTTCCTGTTCCCAGGAACCATAGCAATTCAGCCTGCCATGTTGATGAAGCCTCTCTGGAAGTCTTCAAAGCTCTAATGGAAATTCTTCTCTGGCCTGCTCTGTTCTCTAAGCAAGGCACATTTACGTGCTTGCCTTTAGTTGCTGTGTGATCTCCAAAGACTTCAACTGTGTGTTTCCAGATAAGAAAACTCTTCTGAACATCACAACTATGTCTATCTAACCACTTTCTCAATTCTTTCTCATGGACATCTGAGAGAGCTCTTCTTTCCTACATTCAAGACTTATCTTCCTTCCTCCAAATGTTGGTCATTCTCTGTGCTCTGAGTCTAATTATTAAAGATTCATTTGCACAAGAAATCCTGGAAGTCATTTTTGATGTACCTTTCTATTTTACCCATTCCAAGTCTAATCTATTACTTTGCCTTATTTCCTTCCTTTTTTTAAATGTACATTGAATGTACTCACTTTTTTTGATCTATACTATCTCACTATCTATACCTCCCTTGCCCAAGCTCTTATCATGCTGATTGGAATTATTGCTATAGCTGTTAGTTACTATCCTACACCTTGGAACACCACCCTTCTCACCAGTTGTTCCTGTTAGAATTAATTGGATATTTAAAAAACTCTAATATAGTAAACATTTTAATCTTGTATTTAAAGTACTATAAGAACTTTCATTTTTTCTTTATAAAAATATAGGAAATATGTGTACAGGTAGCTACTAAACCCAATATGAATGACCTAAGTTTAAGTGTGAAGGGCTCGTTATGTCACTTTCCATGTTTGCACCTGGCTGAAACTACACAGTGTCTTTCTCCTTTCTCCATCATGTTTCCCCCTTCTTCCTGGTTAAGGTATGGATTCTTTGTGTTCACTAAAATATTCTCCACCACTAAATCTAGTTAACTCGTGTGTTTTCCTACTCCATTTTTGGTGCTACAACAAAATATCTGAAAATGGATAATATATGAAAAACAAAAATTTATCTTCCACATTTTGGGAGTCTGAATTCATGATTAGGGTCTCAGTAGGTTCCGGGTCTGTTAAGGAACTGGGCTCTGCCTCTAAATTGATGCTACTGTCTTCCATAGGGGGGAGTGTTGAGTCCTCACATGGTAGAAAGGGCAGAAGGGCAAGAGATGAGTGCTGTGTTCTCACAGTGCAGAGAGAAATGAATGAGAAGTAAACTCTAAAGCCTCTTTTAAAAGACATTAATTCATTCATGAGGACAGGTTCATGTATTAATCACTTCTCGAAGAACCCCATCTTAATATGAGTGCTTTGGGAATTAAATCTCAATATGAACTCTGGGTAGGGGGCGCACCATTGTCTTTCCATCTCGTTTCCCAGGCATCATCCTAAAGAACTCTTGGAAACTCTTTCTTTTAATTAATTCATATCCTGTCCATTATTGAGCTCACAGAGCACCCCAGATTTTCTTTTTGATTTTGTTCTACTGCTGCAGCTTCAACATGTTTCCACTGGAACTGGGCATATTAACTACAAACTATGTTGTTTTTACTAGGTTTTCATTGAGCAACAACAGTGTATTTACAATTACTCATGAGTATCTCTCATGCTCAGGTATCTGTAGTGCGTAAAGATGCACAATTTAAGAATCCTTAGTCATTAACATCAACCTAGAAAACAATACTAATAAATGTCCCAATATAGTATATATCTTAAGACACTCTACTTGCAAAGATTGTATTGTTCCTTTAAAGCTTCATTTATTCTTGACAGAAACAATTATGTGAACTAATTATATCTAAAGTCAGGCAGTGTGCAGTGTTCAATTTGGAAGGTAAAGAGCATTGTTTGAGTGTTGTTACTAGCACATTCCTGATAGAGAACAAATACTTCCATCAATAGAAATCATGCACTTCGTAATTTATTCTTTTATTCACATATGCTGTTATCATAATAAGTACCAGATTAACCATCTTAAACACAAGGACAAAATTACTAGAAGAACATCAGTGGAGGAAAACAATGTAGTAGCAGCTCATCAGTATTTCACTTTCATAGTTTGCTATTTTATAGGGGATCTTTTTCTTTGGGTGACCAAATGTTGCCTAATTGACTGGCCAGAATTCTTCCACCAGATATCCAAACAAGATTGAAAGGACAAAATAAACTAATTCTTAGTATTACAAATAGTTAATTTTACCAGATTCTGCAAATTAAATGTTGTATACCTTATAGTTTATATATTTTCTCAAAAAATTAAATCACTTTTAAAGATATATAATTATACACAAAATGTTATGTATAGTAATATATAGTTCCTATGTAGTTTGAAGGAGATCTTAATCTCTCTGAAGTTGTCTAAACTGTAACAAAACTAGCTGACATATTAGTCTTTTGCATAAATCTAAGTAACTTCACACGTGGTGCAAATTTATTAAACAATTTATGGTAAGAGAGAAAATGTAAATGTTAAACATATTTTGCCTGGATCTGTCTTGTTTCTTTTCTACTCTGTTTCATTTGATAAAACAACTTATCTACAAATTGATTAAGTAATGTATCTTTATTTCAAGAGAAAACTAGAATATCTTTAAGAGATTGAAATGAATGATATATTTCAAGGTGTTCCATATTTATTGAAAGGGCTACTCTGTTACAAAAATTCAACAATTCTGGGCATCTTCGGGATTGTTGTGAAGATAGCCTTTTCCTTTCTTAATAAAGATAATGATTTCATTTAAAATTTATTTAAATGTTTATATATAGCATATATCTTATTTTACAAAGTACTAATGCATGCATAATAAGTTCATTTGATAACAAAAGGAACTGGCTAAAACCACCAGATAATGAAATATTTTGTATCTTTAAGTGCATGTTTCATTTTAATTTTAAAAAGTGAAGAAAAATTTATTTTACATTTATATGGATCATAGTGATAGATTTTCAGAAATATTATTATGCTGGTAATTACAACAGTAAAGGGATGAAACTATATCTCCAAATTTAGTATTTAGATTCCATATATATATATATATATATATTATATATGTATACACATATATCAAGTACAAGTGAAAAAGCTATTTTGGGCTATAGAATTTCCAATTTTTATAGATGACTACTTAAAATCCACAAACTCCTAAAAGGTGAAAATTTTTAAAATTAATTTTATTGGTACATTTTAGGTGTACAATATAATGACATTCATCATTGGAAATTTGCACCTTTACATAATCTTTCTTGGTTCTTATTTTTCCCCATTCTCCTGCCCTCCTTTCAACCTCTCCATCTCTCCCTATTTACAAAGACTTTGTTTCCATTTTTTTTATTTTCTCATATTAATTCCATTCCCTTCTTTCCTTTCCCCTACCCCTCCTACTTCCTCTTTCCCTTTGCACCTTTTCTTCCTATTTCACATTACCTATTATACCTTTTAGTCCTTATTTTGACTGTGTATTTTCTGTCATTAGTGTCAATAATTTTGGTCAGATTCTTATGGAATTATTCAACCTAAATATTTATAAAAATTTGCATTCATATTTATTAATTTTTAAAGTTGAGAAAATGTACAAGAAAATATCAAATAATATAACTGAATAAAATTTTGAAAAAGAAGAATTTATATAATAAATTTGAAAATATTTTGAAAAGAGAAAAATTAGTACACATCTTGCATGTATGTGAAGGCTAATTAATTTAGAGGATAGTGGTCTTATAACTGGCACTGTCATAATCAGTGGGGTCAGCATAAACACGGAAATGCTGTAACACTCAATGAGAGAATACAAAATTGTCTCTAAGTGAAATAAATATAACCATCAAATTAAAAATGGATTTGAAATGTATAAGAACTATGATTTTTACTGAAAAGTAGAAAATATTAATATTGACCTGAGAAAAATTAAATATAAATATACATTGTACCATGGTAGAAATTCAGAAAGGGATTGAGGAACAATAGCTAAAACAGCTGTCTAAAGTAGTGCCATAGTTAAATTATTTTAATCCTTCAAGAATTATTAAAATACTATTTCATATATAATAAAGGTACAAAAAAGAATGAAATCATCTGAGTTATTTTTAGAATTATCATAACACTGATTCTGACAAAAATTCAACATAAATAGAAATGTCCCGCAAATTAAATGCAAAATTCTTAAATAATAGAAAATAACCTTTAGTAGTACATTAAAAATAATGTACCACAACTTTAATGTAGTAAATTTTAGAAATATATACATAATCTGAATTCACTATGAGTTCATTGCTAAAATCTAAACTTGAAAAACTTCAAAATATATACTGAGCTTAAAAGCCTCAGGAAAATAGAATTGCAATTGTCTTGATGTGATATAAAATTAAATTTTCAGAGTCAGATATAGCATTATGTGAATTGGATGTTATGCAAAGTAACAAAAACTTATGTACCCAAATAGTAAATAGATTATGATCAGCTATATGATTTACAAATGTTTCAGAGTTTTATGAGCGAAGTTGTAGAGTGTAATAATCATTTTAGCTTTTTTCAGTCACCACATATATTTTCAGAGTCATCCATACTGTCCTATGTATCAGTACTTCATTCAGTGTCCTTGCTGAGTAGCAGTCTATATTATGCAGATATATCAGACTGTATAATCATCACCAGTTTGTAGACATTTGGATTTTTCTCAGTGCTGTCTTTATTTAATATGTAAATAGAGTACGTTTCCTTTATGAATTTTTATACTTAAAATTAATCAAAATAGGCATATGCTATAAGACCTCATTCTTATGAAACTCTAGAAATGTTAATTTGTACCAACCATATGTTAGTGGATATGAGAGAACGTGGGTCTAGGTTGGAAAAGAGTAGGCAAGGTTTTAAAAAGATTGTTATGATTTATGTCTAGATGTCCACTTATAGCCTCACACACTCACAGGTAAGGGTTTTGAAAGGTAATTGAATCATTAGGCATTATATCTAGATGTGACATTAGGAAGTGGGGCTTGATGGCAAGAGGTGGTCCCTGGAGTATAACCTGGCAGGGTGTATCTTCCTTTTCAGCCTCTCCTTCCCTCTTCCTGCTTCCTGGCTACCATAATGTGAGCAGCTTTCCTCCCCCAGGCCCTTCCACCAGCTGGCCTTGCCTTGGAGCCAAGTGACTAAGGAATGAAAACATGAGCTAAAATAAATATCTCCTCCTTGAAGTTCGGGTGTCTGATATTTGTCCCACCAATGAGGAAACAGACTTAGACAGAGACCTAGGGAAACTTTTGGAATAATAAATATGCTCTTTATTTTTGTAATGATTTCACAGAAGCATACATTTGTCAAATTTTACACCTTAAATAAGTATAGTTTATTATACATTGCTGTAGCTCAATAATATTGCTTAAAAAAAGAAGAAAAACCAAAATCTGTCTTTCAACCTAGACATAAAGAGCCATGAGATATCCTTACACAGAATATTTGCATTGATGAGAATGCGTAAGATCATCCGATTTTATGTCTTCTCTATCAATAAGAACATCAAATTCCTTGGTGACATCTGCCAAGTCTCTATGTTCTGTAACCTGTCAGGGATAATGGCTGAGTCTCCTGTATCTGAAAGTAATGGTTAAATAAATTATAGTTCATGGATTCACAATAAATTGATTTTAATTTAATTCTTTTTAAGAGGAAGGCAATTTTGCCTCATTGATTTTCAAATTTCTTTGTACTCATCTGTTTATTAAAGATCACTTTATCTCCCTTTGATTCATTTTTGCCTGCAATAAATATTAATTGTTGACAAAGGGTTAATGTATATCCCCTTTTCTATTCAAGAAATAGATTTTAATGTAGATTTTCTTTCAACAAATGTCACCTCCAACATATAAACATTAATTGTTCATTTTGCAAATGTGCAAAACAGATGCTAAACGATTTTTTTTTAGCATAGTCACAGTAAAACTATAAACTGTAAGAAACCTAACATACCAGTCTCCTGGGTTTCACAGCCTTGTACACTCTAGTTATGCTGTAATCATAACTAGATATCTAATATCTATGTAATCTCCATAGGGCCAAGTGGGCTTAAGACTCCATTCTTCATATGTTGTTAAAAACCAATAATTGTTTATTTTCATTAAATGAATCATGTTTCTATAATTCCATTCCTTTAAATATCTATACCACATAAAAGAATTTTTGAGATATGATTATGTTTTTAGTCAACTTAGTGGAAGTTTTGTGTTTGTTGAAAAATAGTTTGAATAAATATAATTAAATTAAAATAGTCAATGTACTAAAAAATCAAGAAGCAATAATTGAAATAATGAGGAGAGAGGCAAAGGTCTGGAGAGCTGATATCTAGAAAGCATTGGTGTGGGCTGATACTCTTTTCTTCAGGTCCTACTGCCGCCTCAGGCGAAGTCCAGGACCTGTGATAGATAACCATTCCACATCGGACCTTAAATGCAGTTGAGCCTTTCATCACCTGTCCCCTTGCTCCACTCATGGTGGTGCCTAGAACTAGTCATCAGATAAATTACCTCCTATTCAGAAATAATAATTCCGGATACCTCATACTTGACCACTTACTTTTATACCTCTAGATTTTTCATTTAACTATTGTGACTTCTACAAAATTTCTATTTCATCGCCGTCTTATAATCAATACTCTCATATGTGGTTCACAATTTATCCCATCATTGATTTAATATGTTTGCACAGCTCCTCAGCTTTGAATGAATCTGCAGTTCTGCCTTGCCTCCTCTGTACTTGGGGTATTAAATGTAACTCAGGAAAATGTAACATCTCCACACAATATTATCTTCTCCACTGCATACTGAACAATCCTACAAGCTCAACTATTTTATTATTTGGTTTGCTCTTTCTTCCATATCCTACAGCTATTTCAGAATTTTTTCATTACTTAAATCCCTTTGCCTTGCTTGTCTAATTTACTCTTGCTCTCAGTAGATGGTTTCAGTAATTATAACACTGCAAACATACTGATGATCAGAGAAACACACTGTAAACATCTTGTAAATAGTTTTACAAATTCAAAGCAATCTACATTTACATTCTCCTATCCTTTTTTCTACTATCCTCTTAGCCTGACATTTGTACCTATATTCCTAATGCTGTGTCCTTCCACCTTTGTAACTGTTTTTCTCTCAGCCTCCCTAAACCCATGCCTCAATATCTTTTTCTTTGGATGAAATTCTGTTCTGCTTATCTTTTAAGATACACTTTTCTTCTTTACAATTTAATTCTTTCTGTACCTATTCCAATTCTGCATTTACATGCCTGCATATTCTTTCCAGGTCATCTTTTTTAAAAGTTCCTTTCCTCCTGCATTTTCAAATTTGTTGAGGTTCAAAAACAAATTATGTTTATATCCTATGAATACCTTTCCTTTTCCTCCTCCCTGATAAATTTATCAGTTTTCTTAAAGAATAGGCTAGCTACCCTAAACTAATTTAAAGACCTGACCTCTCTCCTAAATCATATCTCTTTAGCCATTGAATGTCTCCAAAATCTCAAATCTAGTTATGATCTGAATTAAAAGTTTACTAGTGCCTCTACAGCTATGGTCAACAATAATGTAGATGAAGAATTGCCCCACATATCCTGTCCCTGAAGCCAGAGATGACTTCAGTTATGAATTTCCCCTCTTTCCCTCATCTTCCCCCTCAGTTTCCAAGTCCTAACACCTGTATACTTCAATTTTCTTTCAAATCCATCTGATGCTCTCCATTTCCAGAACTGCTCTTGGATTTACATCTCCAGTGGCTCTAATCTGTCCTGCTTTAACTGTTATGCAGAATCTGTCCTGCTTTGCCTATCTCATAATTTCTCCACTCTATCCCATAGCAATATGGTAAGAATACTGAATCTAGAGTCACACTACTATTAGGATTGAATTCTGTCTATCCTATGGCTGGACTTATAAGACTCTGCTAGACAGAGTAATAGCAAGCACTTCATCGGAAAGCTGTTGGGAGGTTATATGAGAGAATATCCATATGAAAATATTCAAATCCTAATTCTCAAAATATAAGCTATAAATACTATTGCTTATGAAGATTTTTGTCACACTGAAACAGAAATTTATTTGTGCTGTCCCTTTATTTACATCTGATCACTGGTTATCTTTAGTGGAAAATCTCAACTTGTAAGCACACCCCATAATGTTCTGGATTTTGCCACTTCTTGGCTCCCCAGTGTTGCACAGGTGTCCTGGTCCTTTTATACTCCGTGATAAGTCACCATCGTGAGCTCTTCATTCTGAAATGGGACAAAACCAACTCATAGGTGTTAAAATTATCTAAGGCCTTTTAGATAGGAAAAAGATGGACAAAATAAAGGATCAGAGGGGACGTTATTGTGCCTCATATGTAGAGATATAGTGAATAGTCAACATAAGTGCTGAATTGAAAGGAAGTTTCCAAATCATTGAAGACTTTAGGAGAATAAAGATTCTCAAACTTAGCACTATTGGCAGTAGTTTTTTTGGGGTGGGGAGCTGTCCCTGTATTGTAGGATATAGTTTGCAGCATCCTTGCCCCCTCCTCCCTGGATGTCAGTAGCACTTTCCCAATTGCAACTATCAAAAATATCTCTATGTATAGCCGAAAATTCTCCAGAGGACCAAATTACACTTGGTGAAGAATTTGTCTTTTAGACTAAGGATAATGGCTTTTTAACTAAAATGCGGATGGCAGAAAAGATTGTAAAGGATTGGAAATGGTGTGACATGTTCTGATTTATGTTAAAGATTTTGTTCACTGTGAGGTTGGAGAGGTTGTCCGTATAAACATTGGACCCTTCTAGATTGCGCTTCTAATAAGATTTGAAGGTATACTCTGAGCAGGTGTCATATTTTCAATTAATAAGGAAAATTTTAGGAAGTTGCCTTGAAGTTAATACACATTAGCAGGGAGATAAATTGAATACCAGTAGTAGTTTCTGGGAAGTTCAAAAACATAGAGAAGAGGATTTAAACAGAGAGAAAAAAGAGTAATTACCTGGAGTCAATAGAGAGGAGGTGGAGAGGGTGATATAATATTATCATTGCTTTTTCATGCAGAACTAGGTTTTCACTATGAGCTACATCCTCAAAGGTCTGGAGGGAGAGAGAGAGAGAGAGAGAGAGAGAGAGAGAGAGAGAGAGAGAATCTGAGTTGCACTTGAGATCCTCCTGGCTCAGCCTTCTACTCTGCTGGCAGTACAGATATGTGGGATGGTGCTCATTTATCATTATTGTTTTTTAAGGAGATGCAGAAGTTACAGTACGGGCTGGAGAAAGTTAAAGAATAAATCAGTCTGGGTGAGGTGTAATAGGCCTGTATTCCTAGCACTTGGGGAAGCAGAGCTAAAGCACCAAAAGTTCAAGCTCAAAATGGACAGTACTTCTGATAGGAGAAAGCTGCTCAACTCATGGCCTTTGGGAAGCAGAGCACAGAGGAAGAACCTGGAGAGCAAGGTGCCAGGGAATAGATACACAGCATCCCCATATGTTATGTCCACATGACCCAGACAGACATATCCACATGTGCGCTTTGTTGACCTTAGAATCTCTCAAGCCAATCAATTTGAAAATTCACATTAAGAGTCACAGATGTCTAAACCCAAAATGATGACATAAAATATGGCCATATACAGAGTTTACATTAAATTGTATTTCCTAGTTTGAGAATACAGCAGAAAGAATATCAAAAGAGGAATTTAGAGCAATAGATGAGGAGAGTAATGGGAAGACACGTGGATCTCCTTGATTTATCATTTTCCCGATCTCTTCGATTCTGATAAATGTTTCCTCCTACTACTTTTTCCTGAATATTTAGCCTGGAAAAAAATAGACCATTGAAATAATAGCAGGTAAGAAATAGAGAAGTAAATTGATTAAAAGGAGAAGAAAAACCTGCAAGCTTGTAAAATATTATTATTATTATTATTATTATTATTGGACCTGCTCTCTTTTAATGTGCAATCACTTCTCTATTTTTCATTCATGCATTAAGAAACCTTTAGGAAGCCTTCAGTATACTATAATAGTGTCTTCAGTGGTGAGGACAGAGCAATAAAATAAATGAAAGATAGAGAAAGAGAGTAGTGACATTTTTAACTTGTGGAGCTTACATTTCAGTAGGGTGTAACACATTAAACAGCAAATTATGTTAGATGATTAATAATGAAAAAGAGGGGAGAAATGTTTGTTGAGTGCTCATTTTCTATTCTAAATAAGGAGATCAGAAAAAATGTCAGGATCAAGCAGTACTTCTAGTGGGAAACTGAACAGCTCATCACTCCAGTGTCAGTGCCCCAGTTTTCCTGGAAACAAGATTGTGCAGACAGTGAGGGTTGGGAGGCCATGGACGGGACTGACTGAGCAGATCAAATGACCAAAATCTGTGGGAAAGCAGTTAATAGGGGAAAAGAAGGAGCCTGGGTATGAAAATAGAACTGAGCAGAAACTCAGCTTAGCGCCTCTTCTGTCTATTCATAGCCTTTATTGCACTTTGGAATTGGATGTTTTGTATTTTGAGTTGTTGTTACCATTATTGTGATTTTATTTTCACCTATCCAACTAAGCCAGAGCTTTGTGAGGTCAGTACTTGATCTCTTCAACTAGCTATTGTATTCTCCGTATTCAGGAGAGTACTTGGACTTTATTTCATTGATATTTGTTTCTGAATAATGGTACGTAGGGTAACAAAAAGATGTACAATTCAATAAATGAAGTAGTAAAATTATAATTGATAGAGTTTTCATTTTAATATAGACATTTCACAGTTAATATTACAATACTCATGGAAATGGAAAAAATGTATTATAATCTCTTTATATAGGTGAGGACACTGGTGTTAAATGTTAACTGCAGTGTACACAGTTTTATATCTAGACTATTAGATGGGGCTAAAATTTAACTCAAATATCTAATACCTAAAATTTATTCTCATATCATATATCCTACATACTCTCAATATAGAAAGGAAATTATATTCAAAATTCCTTAGTGAAAATTAATATTGTGCTGTACATGTCCTCTTCATATATTTTCTCTCATGGATTCTCTAGTCTGCTTGGGATATTTGAAGCACATTGAGACAGATAACAACCAAAACTGAGAATATAAACAAAAAATAGTGATTTATATGAGTAGATGTACTTGAAAATGACTTTGAAAATATTTAATAAAATCAAAGGTCTTTTTAGACCTCATTTATTAACTGAGAATTGTATATACATGCACGCTGCTTTTCTTTCTTTTACCTGCTAGTTTTATTTTTAAATTCTATTGGGAATGAATATTGACCACCTGTCATAATTTCTGTCTGAAAAATCATCTTTCTTATTATTCTTGATTTTACTGCCTCTGGACTTAACATTTCCTCTCTGAATACCTATTCCATTATTTTATTAAGTATTGAAGTCATTTTTTCATGTTATTTCAGATCACTCTTTTTAACTTTTAAAAATAATCAATACACCGTTTGTTCTCTTCCAATCTTCCTTGTCTCCCCAGATCCTAGATTTTTCAAAAATATTTTTAAGTGGTTGAGTAAGTAGGTTGGCTAATACTTTTAAAAACCTAGAACATAATCCATCCATCACTTGTATTTGCTATGCATGACACCCTTCATGCAAACATCTCAGAATGCTTTCCTGCTATTACTGCATAACAGAATATACAATTAAATGGCAAATTGCAATCAATAAGTCTAGACTTGATTTAAACTTAGCCAATTTTTTGTATAAATAAATATAAAAGGGGAGCAATAACCAAAAGTAAAAGCAAGGGTAAGCACCTGATTACCATCCAAAATTACAGGAGACTAAGATGTAATCTAGCAAAAGTTTGACTTGTATGTCTTTTTCTTGAATTCATAATTTAAAAATCATATGAGTACTGTATTTATTTTCTTTCATGGATGGTCCATTAAAAATGAATATTTCCAGAGGCTCTCTTTAGACAGACTCTAAAAAATCTGAAATCCTTAGCATATGTATATTCTACATTTTATATTTTATGCAAAGACTTGAAAGTCTTGCCTCTTTTAAGTAAAGGTAATTCCTAAGTTCAATACATTTACTTGATAACAGATTGTAAGGTTTCAATGGTCATTCTCTGCATAATTATAAAGTCATATCATCTTTAGGCCTAGTAGATGAAAGCTTTTATAGAAGTTTGAGGCATGTCAAATACAGTCACCAACTCCAAGGTAATGAACTTTTAACTTAATACTGTTTAAAGGTATGAAAGGAAAAACTCTAGAATAGTACCAATTGATTTCTTCTCCATCAAATTGATTAACTACCCTTTCTCCTTCTCCATAGTGAACAAATTCAACACAAGGCATACTTTCTAAAAGAACTATATAATACATTTAACTTTTCATAAGTTATTCTTTCTTGAAAGCTAGTAATTCACATTTCTTTTGAGGCTTTAAAATATACTTTTAAAATAATATTTATTATTTGCAGTAGCTCAAGTGTCAGCAAGAACAACAATTTAAAAGCAATCTATTACTAACCTGAAATGCAAGTGGACTAGGTATATGAGACAAGGCCTGAAAAACTGGATTTTTGACATGGACTGCACAAATATTGAATAACTAATTATTTGTCTTAATGGGACTCAATAAAACATAATATATATTCTGATGAAAAAGTGTGACAATTATTTTCTACTTGTTCAAATTAATCTTCCATCTCATTCTCAATTGTAAATTTTATTTTATATATTTTTTCTTTTTAAACCCCGATTTTGAATTCATCCTAAACCTTGCAGATGTTGATTACATCTGCTGATCACATTGACATACTGATCCTGACTGTCTGGAGAAGGCCAGTTTTCCCTTTTGTATGATCTCCTGGTCCTCTGTTTTTCAGAACAATTGCCTAAATTTAACATTGCATGATTTTGTTTGGAATGGTATGTTCGACCTTGGAAGAAGAGACCACATCTTTTGTTCACCTCTGGAAGTTGAGTCCCTAGACTGATGATGTGTAAATAATAATTTCTTTAAAATATCTGAAATGTGTATCAGTTAATTTTGCCATCTAAATTACCTTTTTGAATCACCTCAAAGATGCATGGTTCACAGAAAATCAAATGTACTGTTGTTATCCAGTCATTTCTTATTTTTCCAGTATAGCTCTATACATTTGTTTTTAAATCAGACATTCTTCTAGTTCTTTATGTGCAAGATATATAAAGCTAAAAAATTGAGGTTATAGAGAAACTTAGAAAATGACATGTTACTGCTACCTCCCTTTAGAATAGAACATACATTTTTTCAATCTGTAAAGAGAAATTACAGAGTGGAGAAAAATAACATAGCATCATAGTGGAGGAGACATCGGTGATGATGACGCTTGGGCTGACACCCCTACCAGTTGGATATCAACAACAGACTTCTGTGCTTGTTTCTTTAAAAGAGGGTTGGGCATAAATCATCTAACTCACAAAAATGTTTTCCTCTGAAGACACATTGACATTTTAAAACATTTAGTTTCTTATATATTGTATTTTTAAAAGAACATGGAATCAGTTAGAATGGCAACTATACCCTATATACTCTATGTATCTTGTTTTATTCTTTAAAACTTTAATATTGATTTTCTATTATTAATAAATTACTTTTTCATTTTAAGTTACTTGTTCTTCTCTTTCATCTAACGTTTATTTTTTTCAAAGTGTACTCATTATCCCAACTAAATCTGAATCCTATTGTAATAATATTAACAAGACACAAACACATAGAACAAGAAATTAGCTAAAAATTACAAGTGAAACATATTGTTTCATGCTATGTCGTGTTATGGGCATTATTTGATTCATAACAAAAGAGAACAAATAAAAGTAATTGAAGAAAATTTTAAATTAAAGTATGAATTTTTAAATTAAGGGCATTGAGAAATCTGTACTAACTTACTTTTTCTTTTGCATAATTTCCACTTAGTATTTTATTTTTGTGATAAATAATGTGAGTTCTTATATCTAGTTCATACACACTTTTCTTCGGTACTAGGGATCAAACTCAGAACTTCGTGCTTACCAGGCAAATGGAGTGCCACATTCCTGGCCCTCCATACAAACTTTGACATAAATGATTTAGTTACATTTACTAGGGTATGTTTTCCTCGTTTAAAAATAATACAGTTGGCAAAGATTATTTCTAAGTTCATATACAGAGCTAAAAGTCTGTGACTCCTTTATATCTTTTCTCTTTTATCCATTACAATGCAAACTACCATCATTTAGTTCAGGTTGTTTGATAATATTTTGTTCACACAATTTCAAAAATATATCTAGCACTTTAGAAATACAAATACGGTTTGAAACATATAATTCGGTAATGCAGTAAAATATTATGGATTTTACCATTTTATTTGCAGAACTCCATTACTTTGTGTCAGATTTTGCTTTATTACCTGATTATATGCTTTTATCACAAAGCTGGGATAATTATTTTTGAAATTGTACTACAGAAAGGATGAAACCATAATCGTAATCGAATCTTTTTTATTCAAAAGTGGTATACTGTTCATGATTCAGACTCTATGATGTTGAATATTGCTTTTCTCAGTTAATTCTCCTATATCTATATGTCCACGTGTCTGAAATCCATAACAATGCTGATGAATAATCAAATGTGGAAGCTAACAAAAGGGTCGCAGTTTATGTAACATTATGTTTTGAATTAACTAAATAACAGGGCATTGTGACATTTGTGTAAAAGTTCAAAGAGAAATGCAGGCTCTGACTTCATTGAAAATTTATTTTTAAGACTCTCAGATAGTTCAGGGGAGAACTTAGACCTGGAATTGAAAGGACAGAACAAGACCTATTAAGTAATTCAGTCCGTTCCATAAAGCCAAAGAGAAGGGGTATGAAGATGTAATCATTCATTTTATGAAAGCTGAGATGTAAGAATCAACATAAGGATGTCCAGGATATTAGTAGCAAATAGAAAGATTCAATAGCTGCCTTAAGTTGACAGGAATTGTCTGGGTTCTGCAATGAACTCGGGTTACTAAACAAAGTTATGCTTACTTGCAGAAATCATAACTAACACCATTGAAAGTGAAACCTACAATGCAATTTATTTTTTGCATTAAGGTAATGTAACACAAGGAACTCTGATACATTATTTTTCTGTCATTAAATTCTATCCTTAAGTTGACTCAGGCTGAAGATGAACTCCATTATATCATTTTTTTGAACAATAAAATCGTGACAAGACAAAGACAAAACTTCCTTAATTTAATGGATAGCTAAGCTTTGGATTTATTTGTGCATACGAAAGCATGTAGTTCTGCAAACGTGGCTTCATTTTTAAAGCAGTGAATCTTCCAAGATATAAAATTTCTTCAGTAAGAAGTTAAAAATGTAGGTTCTAAAATGCGAAAATTAATTACAAATTTTCAAAAATCATTCTGAAAGAAAAAAAATTTAAAACAATGATTTATTTAACTCAAATTGTTTATCTTGTAAATATAATATACATTGACAAGTATGGTGTTTTCTATACAAATTTAGTCGATGTTCTTTGATTATTAAACTATGGGAATATAAGATTTTAAAGACGATCATAATCTTCCTAAACAAGTATATTGATTATTTTCATTTTATAGTCTCATATTATGCCACCTGTGATGTCTTCTCAAAAAGTATTTACAAAATGAATGAAACAATGAAAAAATATATGGTGCTAAAATCCTGAATAATGTGCCAAATTACAGTATAGAGCAGTTATGGTGAACCTTTTAGAGTTTTCAATGACACAAACATCCCACTGCAGCTTGTGTGTCATAGGTTCACCACCACTGGTAAAGAGGAACAATAAGCAACTTAACACTTGTATTAGAAACATTAAAATATTATTTGTTTGATTAAGTTATAGATCTGTTATTTTTTGAACGTATTAACAAATGTTAATGTACCTTGATTTTGCAAATATGTACTAACCTTTTTCCTTGGATATTAGAGTGTCAAATGCATCAGAACATCTTTGAAAGCAGAAATTAATAATATGCTTCTTTGGTTTGTAAAAGATGTTATTGGTAGGTTGAATTTGAAATCTTCCTTAAATGTATGTCCTTTCTTTTGCATTTTATAATAAAATTTTAATGCTTTTTTAAACAACTCTCAATAATTCCAAACACATTAATCTTTATTATGCTTCTCTTATGTAAACTTAAGTTTACTTTATTATATTCAGACATTAGAATTCATCATAGACTCCACAAGTATCCAACATAAGAAGTATCACATAAGCAGATTTCTGATAAGTTTGGCTACAAAAAATTTTGGTCAATTAAACTTGTAAAAAAACCTTTCTAATATCATATTAACTAAATTATTTATAAAATACATTTTGTGAATTTTTGTAAATTACAAATTGAAGTTGATTTCTACCCAACACCAGGAAAAATAATAAATTGCTGATATGCTGTTATTTTTATAATATTGTAAGAAATTATAAAGAATAATTATGTAATCTTGGGTTACTGAAACAATTTCTTAGCCTGATGCTGTATGGAAAATATTTCTAATGGCAAAAGGTTTAAAAAATTACCAAAATTTGAAATGAATATAACTTTTTGGCTTAGAATTCTTCTAATTATTTTTCACCTAGAAAGTAAATCACATAGATGAACAAATATTCATCTACAAGAATGTTGAATGCAGCCTTATTTGAAATAATATAATCTGAAAAATAATTTAGATTATGAGATTCTGTCATATAAATTATGATGTGATCACATAATGACTTATAATAATGCAATAATGATGATACAGAGGTATAAGTAAATAAAATACTCAGATTAGTATATATATATATATAATAGTATCCCACTTTGTGTTAATAGATCTTATACATCAATAGAAATTACTTGAATAAATTGTACATAATAAATAGTGACTGTGTATTTTGCATAGAACATCAGATTTACCTTTTTTTAAATCATTATTTGTCCATGAAAGTAGGCTGTTTGAGTGTTTGCTCCAGCTGAACATATAGTAAAATCGGATAGTAGGCTATTATTAGACTTCAGAAGCAAGTTGTCCAGGCAGAATTAGGAAATCCAATATGTTTGAATGCTTAAGTATATAATTTATTTATGCAAAAAAATTTATTTATAAAGAACAGTTTAATTCAAAAGTCACTAAATTATTTTCAGTTCATTATCTTACTGGTGAAATATTCTAGCTAACCATTGAGTTAAAAGGCTCTCACAATTATGTTTAAAATACATGGGCGAAAAATAGCATAATGGTTCCCCAAAAGTTCAACATAGAATTCCATTGCAAAGTAGAAGCCTGAAATAAACAAAAGCAGACATTTAAACATTTATTAGTAGAGCAATGTTCATGAGAGAAGTATTTGCAACAGCCAAAAACTGGAAAAAAAGTGCCCATTAACAAATGAATTGATTGCTAGGTATTTCAGTTTTTTGGATGCTATTGTGAAAGGAATTATTTGCCCTATTTCTCTCTCAGTGAGTCTGTTATTTGTGTAGAGGAAAGCTATTAATTTTTGTGTGTTGACCTTGTAACCAGCTACTTGACTGAATTTGGTTATTAAGTCTAGAAGAATTTTGGTGGAGTTCTGTGGGTCTTCTATATAGAGTATCATGTCATCTGCAAATAGTGACAATTTGACTTCTTCATTACCTGTCTTTATTCCTTTTATTTCTTTCTCTTGTCTAATTGTCTTGGCTAACGTTTCCAGAACTATATTGAACAAGAGTAGTGATAGTGGACATTCTTGTCTTGTTCCTGATTTTAGTGTGAAGGATTTCAGTTTTTGACCATTTAGTATGATATTGGTTGTTGGTTTTACACAGATGGCTTTTATCAGTTTGAAGCAGAGATCATCTATTCCAATTTTTTGTAGGGTTTTTATCATAAATGCATGTTGGATTTTGTCAAATGAAATAAATCAAAGAACTCTTCTCTGAAAACTATAGCACTCTGAAAAGAGAGATTGAAGATGATATCAGAAAATGCTAAGACATCCCCTGCTCCTGGGTAGGAAGGATTAATATAGTGAAAATGGCCATACTTCCAAAACTGCTATATAGATTTAATGCAAT
>NW_004624748.1:32123012-32133340 GCF_000247695.1 Heterocephalus glaber | reverse complement strand
TGAGAAATGGAAAAAATGGAAATAAAGTCTTTGTAAATAGGGAAGGGTGGAAGGGGTGAAGGGAGGGCTAGGAATGGGGAAACAATAAGAATCAAGATTCATTATGTAAAGGTGCAATTCCCAATGAGAAATGTAGTTGTGTTGTATACCTACAATGTACCAATAAAAGAATTTAACAACAACAACAACAACAAAAATGAATTGATAAACAAAATGAGGTGTATAAATTTAAAAGGAAATTATTCAGGTTTAAAGGGGGGGGGGGCTGGGGATTAAGCTCAGTGGTTCCAGTGCCTGCCTCGCAAGCACAGGTTCTGAATTCTATCCCCGGCACATCCCCCCCCCCCCAAAAAAAAGGAAGGAAATACTGATAAATGCTATAGCATGGATAAACTTTGGAAGAAACTGAAATAAGATAGACACAAAAGGAAAATGACTGCATAATTTCACATCTATAAGTTCAATATAATAGGCAAAGTCTGTAGAGACAGAAAGTTAAATAACACTTAGCAGGGGGTGAGAGCAGATAATAATGGAAAGTAAATGTTCAGTGAGTATAGAAGTTAACTTAGGAATGATGAATTTTGGAGACAGACACTGTGATGGTTGCACAGCAATGTGAATGTACTGAATGCCTCTGAATTGTACATATAATATTGATTATGGTAGTAAATTTCATATTATGTATATTTTATTGCAATAAATATTCAAATAGATTTTTTTGCTTTTATTTTTCTAAAAGAAAAGAGATTGTTAAATTGCATGCAATTTAATGTCCAAAAGGCATTATTCTATTTGTTAGTTAAAATTAATTCAATTCAGATTCAGTTACTGAATCATGGAAAATTAACAATATAACTTTTTTTATATATGCTAGCTAAATTTATCGCTGGTTGGATGAATGATTCCTTACAGTGTTTTTACCTGAGGCAGTTATATGGACTATGCACCCTTAACATTTGTTTAGCCTATAATAAATGCTGTGCAAATCAATCTTCTTGATATGGTATTATGAACAGTAAAGCTTTTATTTTTAATGAATTTCTTTGCCAATTTGGCTAGAATCGAAGTGAAAATTAGTTCTAAGTTAGCAATTTGTGAAAAAATAATAAACAGCAAAAATAAAGTATAAACTTAATTCATACTTTACATACCTTAATTTATTTGAAATTAGAATTTTAATAACTTTAGCTTTGTTAGTATACTATGAAAGAACTAAATATAAACTTTCTTGGTTTTATATGTCCTTTTGGTTTCAATGTAAAAGGTTTTCTTCTTCCATTACATGCACTCTTTTATTAGTGTATAGAATGTTGGAAATTCCTGAAGAATTATGAGCCTTATGCTTCTTAAATGCTTAGAAGTTTGGCTTTTTGAGGTGTACATTTGTATAAAGATATTTTCTTTAAGTAAAAACACTTTCCAACAGTCTTGTGATTACATTTATACTACTTATATTTCAAGCATTATGCTAGATAATTACTTTAAATATGCAATTACAGTTTACAGTAATATAATAATCTTTGTACTTACTAACAAAAAGAAGAAAGGAGGTGATTTATAGGACACTCATTTGGATATACTGTTGTGTCAACTGAAAATTTGTCCAATGATGTATATGCTAAGATACATAAATCCTGAGAGTGATTTCTGAGAATGTCCTAGGAATAATTTCTTACAAATAACTTTTCACATCAGCATTATACACCTGAATAAAGATACAAAAGAAATATTTAGCTAAGTCTAATCTGATCTGGATTGTAGGCTAAATCAGAGATACACTCATAAAGCCAGAAAATGTAATCATACAGTAAAAGTTGCAAAATTTCCAATATGCTGTTCATTCTGTCACAGAATAATATTCTACTTCTTGTTCTAATAAAAATAAGAAATAAAAACATTCGTCTGTCACTTAAACAATGTCACAACTCATACACTGCAGGTTGCTGAAAAAGATCGTAAGTATTAATTAAGAACCCATATGAACATGAAGCCAAAGACTTTGAGGTTTTCTGGAATTCCCAACTTATATATTTATTGACTAATAAAATTATTAAGTTATTAACATGTGAGATCTATTGCACTGCTTTCTCGAATGTTTCTTAAGTAATGTCCAGAAGAATGAATTTCAGGCAACCAAGAAAAAAAGCTCTAGAAAGAAGAAAGCAAAATACTGTACCAGATGAGATTGTTAAATTGGACATAAAAAAGACTAAATTTAATTAAAAAATTAAATGTTTTAACAATATTAATCATAATTTTAAAAATAGGATAGAATAATAATGAATCTAATTTAGGATATTATTGATGATTGCCTTATATGTATTAATTTGGCTTTAAAATATTAATTTAAAATTATTGTGAAAATGGTGTGAGTGAAAAGAGAAGTTACCAGCAAGTTTCATTATTTTCCATAGTGGGAACAGAGGGAGTTTTAAAAGCAGTATCGGTGAAAGCTCATTAGTAGAACTATAATTTTGAAAAACTTATAAATATGAAAAGATATAAGAACAACAAAAAAGAGGAACAACTAATTTAAGTCAAAGTATTGGTCCTGGTAATTAATGTAAATGGCTTTATTTTGCAAATCAAAAGCAAAATAGTTATAGATTACTAAGAAAGCAAAGTCAAAGCCAATTATACTGTATATTGTATATTGTATATTGTATATTCTATAGTAAGATACACATGAAATGAAACAACAAAAAACTGTAATAACAAAGGATAAAAGTCTACATCAGGATATACCAAGAATATAAAAATTTAAATAAATCATAGTTAATGAGCTTAACATACAAGAAGACAAAACAGCAAAAAAACTACATTAGACAAAAACATGATTCTAAGGATTATAATTGACAGTGAAAATACAGCAATATCTTTTATAATACAGAAACCACTAGAGAGATAAGAAGAAATACATAAAACAAAACAATGTGTCACCTTATATTACTAATAATAACAAAAAAATAACATATGCTCTAAAACCAAGACAGATTAAGTTGGCAGTATATTAACAAGGTTGTAAAAGACTCAAAAAAGCATAATTAACTTGGTAGATATCAATAGTGTTATATACCTGGCTGTACATGCAAATCCTAATAGAAGTATCTTTTCAATTGTATGAGTAACATAAAACTTGACCATATATTAAGGCACAAAGATAGAAAATAATTATTAGGCAAAACAAAGAAATAAAAAAATCCACAAAAATATATAACACAACAAAAACTGGAAGTCAAGAAATTTTACAATGTATTAATCAGTAATACATGAGGTCATTGTATTGCTATTTAAAAGTATGCCAGAGTATAGCAAAAGAATAAAAATTTCCCTATTGTTTTATAAATCAACAATAGCTGTGATAACAAATTTTGTAAAAAAAAAAAAACTCAGTCACCTCCCTTATTGCCAGGACACAATACCCGATGCCTATATCTTAAAGGAGAGGGGGTTTACTTTGGCTCATATTTTCAGTCCATGTTTGGCTAGCTTTAAGGCAGAAATGACATGGCAGAGGGGCTGCTAACACCATCAGGAAACAAAGAAATGAGGAGCCAGGGACCTAGATAAACCCTTCTGGCTAATGCCCCTACTGTCCTGAATCTTCCAATGAGACCCCACCATGTGGCAGCAAGTCAGCTACAGCATTCCCATGTCTAAACACTTTCCAAAAGCCCCAATTTTGCATGCATAAGAGTTTTGGTGATAATTTTTGATCTGAGCCATGACAAGCATGAAATAAATCTTGAGAAATATATGCTAAAGCAAAAGAAGATAGAGACAAATGATATCATTATACTTTTTGCAAATCTTTAATGTCTGCTTAAAAGAAGATATCTGGATTTTTGTACCTGCTTCTGTTTCAATACATTGTTTAAAAAAATTATATGAAATACATCAGGGCTGTGTATGCATATTATTGGACAAGAGAGAGCTACTTTAATGCCTTTTCACACAATTTTGAATACTGCTCTTAATACTACACTTAAACTTGGTAAATAATATTTTTTTAAAGTTTAGTTGTAATGTTAAATTTGTAATTGTATTAATAAACTTCTTTTATTTTATTAAAAGCCATCTCTATGTTGCACATTATATGGGTGTATATTGCACATTAAATAATTCTATACTATACTTTGTACTATCACATATCAATCATTTGAAAAAATACTCATTAATAAATTAAACAGATCTTTCAAATTCTAGCATATTTCTTTATTCAGTCTTCTAAGCGGAATTGTCCCCTATAAGTACACTCAAATACACATATTGGTTTTTCTTAATCCATTTGGTTACTGTAACAAAATGCCACAAACTGGTTAGTGTGTAAATATTGGAAATTTATTTCTCACAGTTCTGGAGGTTACTATGGCTCCAGATTGTAGTAAGTGCCTTCTTTCTCACAGAAAAAAGTCTTCTCATTATATATTTATATGACAGAAAGGGTAAGAGACCTCTCCGATGAGAGACCACTCTGTGGCCTTTTTTGTTCCATTAAGTTTATTGGAACATTTTAGGTATACTATACAGTTACATTCATCACTGGGATCTTGTACCTTTACATGATGTATCTTGGTTCTTATATATTCCCCATTCCCCTGCCCTCCCTTCAGCCTCTCACTCTTCCCTCTTTACAAAGACTTTGTTTCCATTTTTTTCCTTTTCTCATATTTTTTTCCTTTCTCTTCTTTCCTTTCCCCTACCCCACTTCCCCTTCCCCTTTGGAACTTTTATTCTTATTTTACATTATCTGTGACCTTTTTTATGATGGTGCTTACCTAATTTATGAGGTTTTCCATCATTAACCAATCTCACCCCAAAAGTTCCCTTCCCAAGTATCATCATCTTGGTAGTTAACACTTTAACCTATTAATGGGATGAAAGATAAAAGAATTCATTCATAGGAAAATCCTTACCCTTAGTACCTCAGACAATGACATTAAAGATAAAGTGTTTAAAGGATTAAACTGAGGTCTTTAGGATGGAATATACTCAAAAAAGAAGAGATAACAATGTAAATAGATGCCAGGAAAAGAATATATACAGACCCTGGAAGAATATGGCCATCTAAAAGGAAAGGAGTAAAACCCCGGAAGAAACCAAGCTTGCTGACACTTTGGTCATAAATTTCTGGCTTCGAGAATTGGGAGAAAAAAATCCCTTTTGTTCAAACTACTCACACTTTGTAGTACTTTGACTTGGCAGCCTTTGCAAATTAAAACATCAATTCCTCAGTTCCTGAACTTAATTTGTTCTATGGTAATGAAAAAGATAGTCACATTTGTGTTTGTGTGGGAAAGATGCCCACAGTTGTGTTTGCCTCCCAACTCAGAGTTTATGAACAAAAAAATAAATTTTGCCAAATCGTTCTGTTCCTAAACCAAGTTATTTGCAAACAAATGCATTCAGGAACTGAGGTGCCACTGTATTTTCAATAAAACGTTTCAGTAGCAACCTAATCAGAAAGACCAAGACTAGAAGCTATTCAGGTTAGTAGATCCATTTGCTAAATATCAAAGTTTCACTTGTGAGGTCATATTATGTCAGTTGCAGCAAATATTATAGCTATTGTGCTTGCAGTAATAGGCTCCCTTCATTCATTTATGAGAACATGTTTGTCAAGTGCCCACATTACCATAATGCGTCAAAGATTTTTCAAATAAAAAAGTTGTTTTATGAGTGTAAGACAATACAGTTTATAATTATAGGCTAGTTAATTTTGGAACTCACACACTTGCACAAACTTTTCCTAGAGACAACCAGGAAATCTTATCTTAATTTGGGTGGGCCATGTTCACCCACCCATCAGACCCAACCAAAAGTATAGATTACCAAATTTTATGGATTTCCAACTCCAAAAACACATAAATATTCCCAGTTTCAAACTCTATTGCACTTCATTCTTTGAATGCCCACCCTCTACTCTTGAGTGCATCCTAAAATTTCTGCCTAGTAAATGCTTCTTGTGCCTCTTATTGACAGGTCCTGAAAATTCTTTTTCTGCAATAGGAGTCTGTGAACTTGGAAAATTATTCTACAAAAGCTTTGTATTTCAGTTTTAGGACCTTCTCAGATGCAGCCAGGGGACATTTGAGTACTCGGAATGATTTGGGGGATCTTAGTGATCAATAGATTGTGCTTTGAGAATTACTTTTATATATAATGTTATATGCATCATGCCTCTGAAGTCATCTCAACTGGAAGAAAACAGATTTCTCTGAATGATTGTTTTAAACTGTTTTTACAATAAGGGTTATATTGAGGCAGAAGATTAGAAGATGGCAAATTAGATGGGAAATTGGACATGATATGTTAATTGTAAAGTCCCAAGACATGCACCAAACAGTTCCCAAAGCCGTGTATGTGGAATCAGAGAATTCTACAATTCTCTTCATGAGAACTTGAACAAATTTATGACAGGATGTCCTAGACTTGTGTCAGCCTGAGAAGTGGAAGACACCAAAAGACACTTGACATTGACCTCTCCACTATTATGTTCTCCTTTCACAATAGTCCATTCTCACATTGCAGATTGTGCATTTTTCCTTTCATTTGTCCCAAATATTATTCTGCAGAGCATGTTTCTTTCCTACCTTTAATAAACATAATAGCTTGCTGCCTTTTGCACTTATCCTGATCAATTTTTGCTCAGCACTCCAAAGCATGGTAACAATACAATTACTATGAGGAGACTAAAGTGACCAGATTAAAGCCACAGCTTTAGGTTAGTTGGGAGTATCGGGGACCCCTGCAGGGGATCCCCATCTCCTATTCAATGCTACAATGCAAGGTGAGAAGAAACACTCAGGGACAAAACCAAAGTGAAATGGAAGTGAGATGGTCAGAGCTGAGCAAGCAAATACTCTGAAACAGCTAGAACCACTGATATTTATTGGTTAAATAATGAGTCCTTAAAATGGGGTAAGAACACTGAATGTGGTTGCTAGAGATACTTTGCTGATGTAGCCAAAGCTTGTAACAGAAGGGACAAAGCATTCTTGCATTAGGAACAAAACAGACCAGATGTAAGTTGTATTTAAAGATTAGTCTGTCTTTTCAGTTAAGAAGATTTCAATTCTGGGGATGGAATTTGAATAAGAATCACTCTGTCCTTAACTGTCGTGTTATTTCATATCAGAGCCCCAAAGATTCACAGATCATTTCTTTGTTGTGGCTATTGGTGGGGAGAATAATGCCAACTGCAGTGCTCTGATGAGTAACATTGGCATAAGCCAGACTCACTTCTTAAAACAAGCCAATTGCAGGGTTAAGCCTTTACAGCCTGCACTGCTTACAGCCTGCTTTGGGAATAACCAACAGAGTGGTCTTCCACATGTAGCTTGACCATTTTTTTTCCCTAGGCCAAAGCATCCCCACTCTAACCCTGTTCATAATCATGAGGGCTCCAATCTTGTGATCTAATCAGGACCTCAAAAGACTCTACCTCTTAGTACTATATGGAATATAAGGCTGGATAAAGGAGAGTTTTTTATATGAGAGCATGCTCAATGGTGCAGGTTTTAAGTTTGTGGTAAAAACACATGAAACTGTTTTAGTACCTTTTCTGAGTGGTCTCCTGAAAACTTTAAAAACAATCTTGGCTCACAATAAATAAAAATCATGATATGGTGTCTGCCTTTCTGGAGTGTCAAGGAAGGAATCAAAGGCTCAGAGAGGTGTACATACTAAAATGGATCTGCAGCACCAAGTGAAATACAAGATGTCTGTGTCCAATGCCAAATGATTTCAAGCTATAATCTCCTCACTGAAGTGCTGCTATTGTACTAGTGAGTGGACACCAGCATTGCCAGTGAGGTCAATCATGTTTTTACTCTACAAATGAGTCTCAGAGTAAAGATACTGCTATAGAACTGGTTTATGTAGTGTTATCATTGAAATCTGGAATAGCAGAGGATGGATGACAGCAGTTCAGCCCTCAGAGCAAAGTGGATATGGTTACCATAATGGGCTCAATGGACAAGAAAATGAATAGGATGGGATTGAGTCTATGATGATGGCTAAAGGGAAGGGAATTTCTAGGTTTGAGTTAGGAATCTATGGCTATGGAGCTAGAATTGATATTGTGGTATATAAATATTATAAAAATGTATCAAGAGTTATGGACAGAATGCTTGACTTATGATTTTTAACTGCCAGTTAGCCTCTTTTGATGAAAGATTATCCTCAGTTCTGTCAAGGAGTCCACTTCTACATTGGGTTCTCCTTTGTTCAACCGCATTCTATAGAGGGAAGCCTCTTCTGAGTGTTTTAGTGGTGGTGTTGCTTCGCTCAATAAGTTATTGTCTTTGCTTCAGTAAACATGAAACAAAACCATCTGGTAAGATTTCTAGCCCTACATGAAATCTACTAGAATATGATCACTTCTCCTAGCCTTTTAAGAACACTCTCTACTATTTTCCAAAGTACACTAATTCTTTAGCTTTCTTCATTCTCACAAAATCTGTCTAACTTCATGTTAGCTCTATTTTTCTGGGTCCTTGACAAAGTGTTTATATAGGTATATATAGAAAGAATATTCCCATATTGACAATTGCTAATAAAACATAAAACCTAATAAAACATCCCTTGATCCAGCATTCTCAGGAACCAGTCTCACGGCTACTCTTCTGGCTTCTGCTGGTTTATGTTAGTTAATCCTGCACTTCCTTCTAGGAATAGTTTCTTTCCTTCATTGGCAGCCCAAGGCTATCTCAGGTCAATTCTATTGTGACTTCATTCTAGTTACTGGACTAGTGACCCAAAGAAAATATAGACATATAATATGAATTGGATATTATTTACATTGGGGGGTTACATCATCAGTCAAGGAGTAAGTTCCACATGTTAACAGATAATTTACTCACTTCTTTGGAGTTAGAAGATGCATGCAAATATGGAAATTAAAGACTTTTAGGTATATGAATTCTCATTTCCTTATTCCATTACCCATTACTCAGAGACACATTCTTTCAACAGGGGAAGTTTCTCTCAAGAGGTGTCCATTCCTCTCCTATAACAAGAATTAATTCCTCAATATATTCTGAAATTTAAAGCTTCTAATAGCCAATATTCTATCTCTTTTACTTTTGATATGATTGACATAATTTTATTTTTCCATTTCAATCACAGTCATTCTTTATTCAGGTAATAGAGTAACATATCACTGTATGTTTGCTCTGAGCAAGTACTTTAAAAAACTATTTATTAATGCAGGGTGCAATATGTGAATATTTCATGACTTGTTCGTTTGTATAATATAGAGAGACAGTGTTAAACAAAAAGTACACATACAGTTATTTCATTAGATGTATATTTGTTGCTACTGGGAGTCAATAAATGCTTCCTGAAAAAGTAATATTTAACTCAAAACCTGGAGGAGATTATGTAGCTGAAGGAGTCAAATGTGAGGTAGAAACTCCCATGGGCCTCTGCGTGGTAAATGATGGAGGAATGGTTGAATATCATACGGTGTCTCTTAAATAAGAAACCACAAAATAAAAGAGAGGTGGTAAGTGTTTTAGTCACTTTTCTTTTCCCTGAGACACATTACTTGACACCCACAACCTAAAGGGGAGAGCTTTGCTCACTTTTTTAGCTCACAGTCCACTAGCTTCAAGGCAAGACAGCAGGGCAGAAGGACATAGAGGAAGGAAAGCTGTTCAAGTCATGGTGGAGAGAAATCAGAGAAAGGATGAGTTGGAATACTAGGATGACTCTACTCAAAAAGACTGATAGTCCCAAGTGTTAGTAAAAATGTGGAGAAACAAGTATGAATGTAAATCAGTGCAACCATTTTGAAAAACAGTTTGGCTTTTTGGAAAAAGTAAAATATATTGTATAATAACAAGCAATTGATGATTTCCTTTTCTAATTCTGCTATAAGTATGAATGTTCATTTTTCCACACAAATTCTTGAACACTAATAGTTATAATAGCATTATTCATAATAGTCAAAATCCAGAAACAGTTTAAATGTCTATCACCTGGTAAATGGCTAATCATGATGTGGTACACAATTATAAATTCTAAAACACAACTAAGCTCAAATATATTTTAGGTAAAACAGCTGGACACAAAAGCTACATTATGAGGAATTTCATTTATATAAAATTCTAGAGAATAAAAATAAAATCACATTGCCTAGGACTGGATTTGGCAGGGTGATTTTCTGAATGGGGAAATGAACTTTGTAGTGTGTCAAAAGTGACCTAAAATAGATTGTAGTGATAATTGTTTATATTTTTTTTATTAAATTCTTTTATTGGTACATTGTAGGTATACAACACAATTACATTTCTCATTGGGAATTGTACCTTTACATAATG
>NW_004624748.1:32105692-32120596 GCF_000247695.1 Heterocephalus glaber | reverse complement strand
TCAAATGCTTTTTCTGCATCTATGGAGATAATCATATGGCTTTTGTCCTTGGCTCTATTAATATAATGTATTACATTGATTGATTTGCATGTATTGAATCATCCCTGC
The DNA here is from genome assembly GCF_000247695.1 of Heterocephalus glaber. The sequence continues at coordinate 32,120,488 of NW_004624748.1, read as the reverse complement.
ATCCCTGGGATGAATCCCACATCAGGGTGATAATTGTTTATTATATAAATTTACTAAACATCATTAAACTATTCACTGACAATAAGTGCATTTTATGGTCTGTAAAATCTATAAGAACATATTTCTCTTAATTAAATTATAATTTCTAATTTTTACTTGAAGCTGTTTTTTGTCTTTGTCCTTTTTGTGATGCTAAAACAGGATATGTGAAATCATATAAATTATAAAGAACACAGGTCGATTTTTCCCAGTACTGGAAACTGGGTACTCCATGATAAAAGAAGTAGAACCTGGGCAGAGGCTTCTTGTTGTATCTTCCTGTAGCAAATGCAAGAGGGGATAAATGCTGGCAGAAGAGCTGAAAGAGCCAGGCCACTCCTGCAAGCCCTTCTCATGGTAAGTTCACCCATTGAGGAGAGTGGATACCTTGTAACCTAAACACTCTCCATTGGCTCAACCACCCAATACTCTGGCATTGCATCTCAGTTTATCAATTAAGTTTCCAATAGATGAATTCTGAGGGACATATTCAGACCACAGTACTTTGAAATCATATGCCTTGAAATCTTTGCTGAACTCCATCCTCTGCTGGATAAACTACACACAAGATAAAGATCACTGGCAAAAAGCAGCAAACTTACAGCTCTCACTGACATGATTTGCTTCCTTGATTTGACTCCTTTCTCATGTTTAACTTCTTTTTCACTTCTGACTGTGCTTTTCCTTGAGACTCCCAAACAAGCATAATTTTAGGATCAGTTTGGGATTTGGGGAGATTTTACTAAGAAATTTTTATACCAATCTGTTAGTGGGTCTTGGTTCCCATGGTTTTCTCCCTGCATTTTCAATAGCTCTTCTGTTCAGAATTCTATCCTCTGCTGGCTGGATCTACCAAGATAAGAATGTTTGCCCCACTGGTAGATCAGACAAATGTGAGAAGCATCTTTAGGTGTAAACAGCCAGAATCTCATAATTCTTACCTATCATGATATCATGGTCACATTAGTTCAATAGTAAATATTCGTACTGTCTGTTTATACATTTCCAGTACTATCTTTTTAATATTCTGTATCCATAAGGGATAGATTTTTATGTTTTTTTCTTAATTGGTATAATCTGTTTAAGACTTACTACATTGAAGCAATTAAAATGTATCTATTTTATATCATCAAAAGCCAAAACATCCACACCCACCCAGGGTCTGAGAGAGATGTTTTCCTTGCAATTGAATGAGAACATAGCAAGCAAGACAGTGGTTCTTGTGCAATAGTGGCTAGAAAGTATAGGGGGAGAAGTTTCAAAATGTTCATTCATCAGTGAAAAGGGAGACTAGAACTTTCTAATTTCTCTTTTGACTATGTATTTTTGTTCCTCATTAGAAAAAATTAAAAATCTTGTGTAAATGTTGGTGCTTTAATTGCAAGCAATAAGAATACATGTTTAGCCAAATTAAGAAATTGTTTATTGGAAAGAAATTGAGAATGCAGGAATAGATAAAAAGACTGGCTTATACAAAGATCCAGAGAGTGGCCAAAGTGCTAAGCAGGGAAAAGTAAGGAGGTTCAGTCAGACAATGTGCAGCCACCCTGTGAATGACCTATTGCTATCTTGTCTTTCCCTTTAAGATTAAGTCTAGAAAGACCTCACAGACAAAAGTCAGGTCATGTACTCTCCTCTATGTTACTGGAAATACACAAAACAGATTGTACATAGATTTCTGGGAATACTCATAAAAGTACCTTTTAAAATTATCTCCAAATTAGAAAAGGCACCTATGAAAAGTTGTAATTCTTTAAGGCAATGCATGAGCCAATGGACATACAATCTTTAAATTACCCATTTTCCTTTTCCATCACTACAATCAAGTTCTAAGCCCTATACTACTCAACTTCCCAGTCCTAGTATCCAGCCTATGAATACCTGACCTTTACTAAGCTAATATTTATTATCTGATTGATTCACCATTCTAGTAAAAAGAAATACTGAATGGGAATATTTTCACTCATGCATTTTAAATGGATAATTTACGATGCTCTTGTTTATATATTTATTTTAGTATGATTATACAATCTAAATAACAAGTGTGCTTTGTCATTATAGAGTTTCTTTACTTAATTTTTAAAGTTTTAGTAATTAAGATGAAAAATAATGCTACAAATTGACTAGAAAAGCAGAAAATGAACTCAGGCATGTCTATAACAGATGGTAAAAACAAACTCATCATTGTTACCACTTTATGACTTCTCATCAAATTCATTATTGATTCTAACACTTGTGTTTACATCATGTTTCCCAAGATGGAAGAAAAAATGCTTTGTACATTACTGGAGCAGGGAAGGATAGGGTCTTGATGATTTTATTAGAATTTGATTATATATAGTTAGAGACACTTGCTATTCACATAATAGAGCTGGAGAGAGTGAATGCAAATCTGGGAATAGGCAGAAGGTTAAGACACAGGAGGAACACAATGAAAGGGAATAATGAAAGGGAATTGTGAAAGGGTAGTAAAGCAATACTTCACCAATAGGAAATATGAAGCATGATCAAACATCACAGTGAATGTTTAAATTTTCAAAAAAAAGTTTATAGAGTTACTGCCATTAATTCCCTTCAAGATACTCCCACTTCACTTCAAACACTCCCAGTGTTCTTTCCACTTTCTGAAGCAGTTCTCAAAGTTCTCTTTCGTGAGTATCTTTACTTGTGGTGTTATGGTCATCTTAACATGCTGAATGAATTTAAAATGTTTAAATTTCATGGTCTTCTTGACTTTGAGGAAGAGCCAGAAGTCACATGGTACCCAATCTAGTGAATAAGATGCATGACAACACACTGTAAATTTTCATTTGACAGAAACTGAAATACTAGAAGTGATATGTGACATGAGGTGTTGTGATGAAGTGTAAAACTTCCCATTTCTCAGGCCATATTCTCTGCTTATCATTTCTTAAATGCTCTAATAATCCCTTACGATATTCAGAGTTCACCAAAATGTTCCTGGGTACACACCCAGCTGGTACAATTCCATCAACATAAAAAAAAAAAACTCAATCTACATCACAATGACATTAATCTTGATTAATGCATCTTTCTCTCGCAAAAATTGGATGACTTCCATTGAGAATTCTGAACCTTGGTCTCAGTATCATAACCATGGACCAAGTTTCATCTTCCATAATAACACTTTTTAAAAAGCTGGAGTCAGACATGCTTATGACTTAGCAACTCCAATGAATTTGATTAAATTTCAAATTAATGTATTGTTTGTGATTTATGATGTGCAGGACACTTTAAAACATATTTGCTCTCAATCATACCTAGCAATGCATTTCTTCAAACAAGCTAAAACTTGTCACACACTTTTACTAAGATTCAAGGTGTACCACTTCTGTCAAAAATTCCCACCTTTCCATTTGATGGCACTCAGCTGCAGAATTCACTATATTTTTTTTATCATACTGCATAATAACACTGAAATATTATAAAAACAAAGGAATTTTTAGCACACAAATTTCTTAAAGCTGGTATTGGTTTAGATGTACAATTCAGTGGTAGAATACTTGTCTACCATGTATAAGGTCTTGCATTCAACTGAATATAAAAAAAAAAGGAAAGATAAGTATGTGAAATAATGCATATATAAATAGCTTGAGTTACACATTACACAATATTTCAAAATAATATGTTATAATAAATTTATACAATTATTATTACTCAATTTAAAAAATGATTAGTCACACAAAGTGTTGGAGAAGATATGGAGCTAGAACTCTTACTAACTGCTGTCAGGAATGTAATATCATACAGCAGCTTTGAAATCCAGTTATGACAGTTTCTTAACAGATTATTATCTAGCCATTTCACTTTTAGGTGTTTTCCCAGTAGAAATAAATGTACATGGTCACTAAAAGACTTGCACTTGAACATTCACAGTGCCTTACTTTATAAATGGAAACAATCCAAATATCCATTGAATGTGAATAGATAAACATATAAGTCTAATTATTAAATGTAATAGTACTTCATAATAAAAAGAATAAGCAATTCATACATGTTGTATGGGTGAATCTATAAATAAGTCAGATTAAAAAATACATTCATGATTCAGTTTTTATAAAGTTCTAGAAAACACAAATCTGTTGAGAACAAATTGGTGGTACCTGTGGGATGAGACAGAAATAAGCAGGATGAAGGGCATAAAAAGGAGCATGAGGGATCTTTGAGGGGATTTTGATTATGTTGACTATAGTGATGATTTCTCAGTGTACATATATGAAGCAAAACTTATCAAAGTGTATTCTAAATACACAAATGGCAATTTTTCCCTTTAAAACAATTAACATTTATGAATTTAAAAGCATTAAACTGATCTAACCTCTGTAATATACATGGTGATAAATTAGATATTGAAATCCTTTTCCTGATTCCTGGTCTAAAGTACAATTTTGAAGTACACTATAACTACTACTTTAAGAATATTTGTATGGAAATTTTATACCACAGAATAATTTACTGTATTTATTTCATAAAGTATACCTCTAATGCACTGAAAATTAAATTAGTAATTTAATAATGTTATTAGATACATGTAAGATAAATAATTTCATTTGTATACACAAACAGAAGATATGTAATAATTAACTGATTCTGTCAATTTAAGTAAAAAATACATAACTAAATTGGATCAACATATCTCTGGGTGTGGCTAAAGGATTTACTGAAGACAGAAAGCCCACTCTGGGTATGAGTGGCACAATCAATAGGCTTGTCATCACCTGAACAGAATAAAAGAAAAGGAAGAAGTAAGGCTCATTTCTGTTTCTTTTGAGAAGCTCCATCTTCACCTTCACCTTGGATATCATCTTTTGGCTTCTAGGCCTGACTCTTCAGCCTTCCCATCACAGATCATTTGGCCTTCTGATGTGGACTCACATGGGATAATACCACAGTGAGCTCCAGGTCTTTAACCAGATCCTCCATCTCCCCAGGGCACAGACAGCCACTTTGCACTCTTCCACACCTGACTCTGTGTGTGGCCATTGTAAGTCAGTCTTGTAAATTTTCATATAATTTATATCTTTCATTAAATCTATTTCTCTAGCAAGCACTGACTGATACAGATTTTGATGCTAGGAGTGGCTCTAGAGAAACAGAATAGTAAAGATGAAATTCTTTAATAATTTTAGTGGTTCCTAGAATTAGCTTCCTGATTTGATGAGATCTATAGATGCCATAACTCTCTTGATAGAGTGGGGAGTATCCATAGTCCTTGTTGTGAACTGTTGAAAGTATTACTTCATGTAGATCCATTTGATTATCCTAATTCACCACTTGTGAGATGTAAGGAATTTAGTGACTCTCTACATGTGATACTTTTGAATATTTTTGGCAGAGTGGGAAATATAATGATGCTGGCTGGTTGTTCTTAGCATCTCTGGAAAAACTAGTGAAGGAAAATGATAGCCAGACATGCATAGGAAATCTAAAGTCATCTGATTATGAGGACAAAGTAATGAAGAAAAATAAGGAGCTCAAATATTCAAATTCCCAGCTCCAGACACACATAAATAATCTAAATGTGTCTAAGTGTGTCCTGAAAGTAAATCTCCTGTCTTTTAGCCACAGGTCTAAGATTGAAGAAAAAACAAACACAGGCTCTCATACTTCAGTTGACTGAAATGCAGTGTAAATTTAATGCTCACCCTCAGAGCATTTCTGAAATAAAGGTGAGGGCATTGATCAGAAAAGAATGGGATCTTGAAATTGGGATGGAGTCATTTGGGAGAATCCTGACAAGGGTGAAGATTTTGAGCTCCTCGACTCTAATGGGATCATTTTGCCAGAAGAAAAGATTTCCCTACCCACAGTGCTGAAGTAATCTCCATTCTCTCCCCATGTAGTATTTGCCCCTCTCTTAGTATACCTGAAGAAATTAATTCTATGTTGGCAAAGCATATAATGCTAACACTCTGTGGGAACCACCTTCACCACCCACTTTTGACAGCAGACCTATAACCAAGCTCAAATCTCAGAAGGCTCCTATATGGGTGAAGTATGTAGTGTGACCCATGAGGAAATCCACTATTCTGTCGAAAACCTTCTTGAATTTTCTAACTCTTGTAAGCAGAGGCCTGATGAGCAAATGTGTGAATGAATTTTAAAGGAGTGGGATAATGGAGGCAAAAACATACACCTGGATCAGGGTGAGTTTATCCATATGAGCCCATAAGGTAGGGATTCTGAAATTAATTCTTTAGCTTGTGAAGGGAAAAAAAGTGTTGGTCTATTTGGCCTATTGACAGAAATATGGAGCAAAATATGACCCACTCTGAATGAGTTAGAGATGTCTGATATTCCATGGTTTACTTTTGATGAAGGAATTCAGTGGTTCAGTGAATGGGAATAATGGAGTGGATCTGTCATATTAAATGTAATCTTCCATACTGGGATAATTCAGAAAATGTAATCTTCACTAACACCTTGAGAAACAGACTTATGAAGGGAGAACTGGCATCCCTGAAGACCCCTGTCATTGCTCTTCTTTGTATGTTGGACCTTAGAATGGGGGCCAATGTTATTCAACTGGGAACCTTAAGGGAAATAGGTTTAAGTCTATCCCAGAGTGGCAGGGGTCAAGTGACAGTACCTAATCACCAAGGCCAAGGTGTATGCATTTACTGTATTTACTGAAATGTAACAGCAGAAGCAGAACAATGATCAGGATAGTCTGACCTATGGTGTTGGCTGATTAACTACGGTGTTCCCAAAAAGTGAAAAGACATCAAGCCTACAATTTTTTTTTACTAAATTCATATAATCAAAACAATTTAAGGCAAAATGAGCAGAAACCTATTTTAAATCTTACTAACAGAGAATCATAGCCCCTCACCCATTTCCTAGATTTGAGCCAGTTTACAGACCCAGGAACACCTTGACTGAATGAAAGGCTGGATGTTTAAGGAAAGACCCTGGTGCACAACCAAATATTTATATAGTTGATCTCTCTTGCATCCTTCCCCAAAGGGACCTAAGATCTTTTACTAGGGTAGTTGGGCACTGGGGGAAGGAATTTGATCAGACATTTTGGGGACTACTGGACACTGATTCTGAACTAACACTGACTCCAGGAGATCCAAAAAGTCACTGTGGCCCTCCAATAAGTGTAGAGGCCTATGGCAGTTGAGTGATCAATGGAGTTTCAGCAATGATCTGGAGTTTCAGCAATGATCTGGAATTTCAGCAATGAGATCACAGTGGATCCAGTAGATTCTTGAATCCATACTGTAGTTATTTCACCTGTTCTACAGTGCGTGATTGTGATATATATGCTTAGTACTTGGTAGAATCCTCACATTGGTTCCCTGACTCATAGTTTGTGGGATGTCATGGTTGGAAGGGTCAAATAGAAGTTATTATAGTTGTCTTTACCTGGTAAAATGGTAAATCCAAGACAGTATTCCATCCCTGGAGGCATTGCAGAGATTTGTGCTGCTATCAAGGACTTGAAGGATGCAGAAGAGGTAGTTTCTAACATATCTCCCTTTAAATTTCCTATCTTACCTGAGCAGAAAATGGATGGGTCTTGGAAAATGATGATGGTGGATTACCATAAACTGAGTCATGGGATGACTCCAGTTGCAGCTGCAGTACCAGATGTTGTTTCCTTACTTGAACAGATTAACACATCTGGTTCTTGGTATGCAGCTACTGATTTAGTGAATGCCTTCCTCACCATACCTACCTACCAGAACCATCAGAAACAATTTGCTTTCAGCTGCAAAGACCAGCACTACACTTCATTGACCTACCTCAGGGCTATATTAACTCTCCAGTCCTGGGTCACAACTTAGTTCCCAGTGATCTTGATTGCCTTTCTGTCCCACAAAGTATCACACTGTTTCATTACATAGATGATATTATGCTGACAGGACCAAATGGGAAGAAGGTAGTAATCACTTTGGATGTGATAGTAAAGCATTTGCAAGCCCGAGAATGCAAAATAAATCCAACTAAAATTCAAATTCCTTGTATCTCAGTGAAATTTCTGAGCCCAGTGGTGTGGTGCATGTGGAGAAATTACTTCTAAGGTAAAAGATAAGCTGTTGCATCTGGCTCCCTCTACAATGAAAAAGGTAGAACACATAGGGGGCCTATTTGTTTCTTGGAAGCAACACATTCCTCATTTAGGTGTTTTGCTTTGGTCCTTTACCAAATAACTTGGCAAGCTGCTAGTTTTGAATGGGGTCCAGAGCAAGGAAAGGTTCTGCAAAAATCCAGGCTGCTGTGAAGGCTGCTCAGCCACTGGGGCCATATGATTCAGCAGATCCAATGATATTTGAAGTGTCAGTGGCAAGTTGAGATGCTGTTTGGAGTCTGGGAGGCCCTCATAGGTGAGTTACAGTGGCAACCTTTAGGATTTTGGAGCAAGACTGTGCCATCATCTGAGCACAACTTCTCTCCCTTTGGAAAACAGCTCTCTGCCTGCTACTGGGCATTAGTAGAAACTAAATGCTAGGCCATGGGAAACCAAATTACCATGCGACCTGAGTTGCCTGTCATGAGCTGGGTATTATCTGATCCACAGAGTCATAAAGTTGGATGTGCACAACAGTCCATCATTAAATGGAAATAGTATGTATCATACTACCTTGGTTCATGAACTTATTTTGTTCCATGATTTTGGAAAAAGATGGCTACAATTTGTGTTTGTGTGAAAAATAGCCATGGTCATGTTTGTCACCTGATGTAGAGTTCACAAACAAAAAATTTCCAAATGGCTTTGTTTGTGAGCCAAATTATTTGCAAACAAAAGCTTTCACGAACTGAGATACCATTGTATGTGATAGACATAGAGTCGGTCCAGAGTGCACAAGTAAGTTTCATGAAAAAGTTGCCCAGATGCCCATGGCTCCTACTTCTGCTATATTGCCTTCTGCTTCCTATCATGCTTCCATGGCCTCAGAGGGTATAACATATGAACAACTATCAGAGGAAGAGAAGACTGGAGCCTGGTTTATGGTTGATTCTGCATGTTATGCAGGTACCACATGCAAGTGGACAGCTGCTGCATTACTGCCCCTTTCCAGGACATTCCTGAAGGACAGTGTTGAAGGGAAGTTTCACAGTGGGCAGAACTTATGGCAATATACCTGATGGCATATTTTACCTGAAAGGAAACATGGCCTTACATGTGCACATATACTGATTCGTAGGCTACTGCTACTAGTCTGGCCAAGTAGTCAAGAACTTGGGAAAAACATGACTGGAAAATTGGTGACAAAGATATTTGAGGGGGGAAGTATGTGCATAGACCTCTCCATGTGGGCAAGTGATGTAAAAATATTTGTGTCCCGTGTACCTGCTAACCTAAAAGTGATTATCAGCAGTAAAGGATTTTAACAATAAAATGGATAAGATGACCTGTTCTATAGATAGTGGTCAATCTCTCTCTTATGTCACCCTTGTCATTGCCCAATAGGCTCATGAACAGAGTGTGCATGGTGCCAGGGATGAAAGCATGGGCTCAGCAAAATGGACTCCCACTCACTGAGGCTGATCTGGCTATAGTCACTGCCGAATGCCCAATATTTTAGCAAGAGACCAACATTGAGTACCTGACGTGGCACTATTCCCCACAGTGATCAGCCTGCAACTGGTGGGCCCCTTCTATAAAGGAAAGGATAGTAGTTTGTCCTTACTTAGGGACAGACATTTATTCTGGATATGGATTTGGCTTCCCTGGATGTAATGCTACAGCCAAAACTACCTGTGGTGTTGCCCCCCCACGCCCCCCCACGCCTCCCCCCCCAGCCAGGAGCAGTCTGGTGAGGAGCTGAGTTGCACGGGTGCCTGCAGTACACCCCCCACCTCCCCCCACCCCTGTCCTCTGTCTTCCTGGTTGCCCCTGTACCTGGATCCACACAGCAGAGGCACAGGGGGTCTCATAAGGCCATTGTCCTGAGCTGCAGAAGATACAGCAGAAGTGGATAACAGAAAGAGGGCCTCTCTCAGATTCCTTGATGAAAATTGAAGCCCATTGAAAAAGTGAAGAGAATCTCTGCAATCAAAGCACACCAGACCACGGTAGTAGGTAAGTTGGAGGGATCACCACCTCCCATCAGAAAATGGACTATCTTCAGGGGAAGTGCAACTGGAACCCGCAATAGAATCTTGCAGAGTTCAACCCTGCAGGAAATCAGGGAGCTCAACTTGGGCCTTGCAGCCAGAAATCAGCCTGAATCTCAAGGGTCTGGGACTGGCTTGCTGAGACTAATTTACTTTGATCTGCACACTGTGGCCCACATTGTCTATTGTGATAGCAGACACATATCCTGAAAGAGACCCTTCATTCCTATTTTTTTATTTTCAAAATTATTTTTTCTCTTATTTTTAATTTTAATTTTTCATTTTTTCTTTACTCTTCAATTTTTTTCTTTTTCCTTTTTTTAAAGTTTTCTCTCTCTTCCTCTCACTCTTGCTCTCTTGCTCTCCCACATTGTTCTTTTACTCCAATTTTGTTACAGTTTCTAGCTTCCCTATTGGTGTTAGGTTTTTCTGTTCTTGTTTTTGTTCTCTCATTCTGTCTTTTCCTCTTGTCTTCAACAGTTCCCTGGAGTTTGCATGAGTGATCTTCCTGTGTCCTCTGGCCTCACTTCTAACATTGCCCTATCCTTCTACCTCTATCCCTCCCTCCCCAACTCCTTCTAAGTCCCTATCCAAAAGGTAAAGTTGCTATATTAAAGAGTTTATTCACTGTAAACATATTTGGTGCTGATCCTCAATTTTTATTTAATTCACATGGTTAACAGTGATAGATTAATAACTATCACAAACTGTCATTTTCTAAACTGTGTTTGATCCTATCATTGTTGCTAATTGTATCACTTAGGCTATGCTATTGTGATTGATCAAATCAGTTTTCCTTACTGGTATAATGAAAATGAGATTTCCCCAGAGTCCTTAGAGTCTCAAAACCTAAAGACCAGCTATATCTGGAAGACACCACTGGGAAGCAATCATTCCACAAGGGTTCTAAATAAAAGCAACAAAGATACAATAAGCATTATCGAAGTATCAACCCAGAAACTCAAACAAGGACAGTACTAACAACAAAAATAAAAATGAGAAGACATCTAAGCAAGGCATGATCCCAGACATTCAGCTCACCAAAAGCAAATTCTGGGGGAAATAAGGTGCAAAAGTCTGATAAATGACCACCTGGACACCCTGAACTGATAGCACAGGAAGTAACAGAACAGATGAAAGAGGGTCTAGAAAAATTTGACACAGAAATAATTTCACAGATAACTACAGAGATGGTGAGCAGAATGAAAGACATGATTAGAGACTGTAGAACAGAAACAGATTAAACAAATAGATCAGTTCAGGACTATGTTGGAAGCCATGAATGTCCAACATAGGAAAGAAATGGAATCCATGAAACATATTCAAACAGTTATCCAGGAGATTAAAAACTCTATTGAAAGTATGCACAGCAGACTGAGCCAACCTGAAGATAGGATATCAGATATAGAAGACAGGATGCCATTGACCATGAAAAGGGAGAGGTCTTAAAAATAGTAAGGGACCATGAGAAATCAATCCAACAGCTCCTAGATGATGCAAAGAAGAATAATATAAGACTGATAGGAGTTCATGAAAAAGCAAGAAAAAGTAAAAATGACATAAAAAAAACTGTTCACAAAATTAATGACGGAAAACTTCACAAACAGAGCAAAAGAATTTGACATACAGATAAATGAGGCATATAGGACTCCAACTAGCCATGATCAAAAAAAATCTGCACCTAGACATACAATAATCAAGATTCCAGAAACCCAACAGAAGAACAAAATACTACAAGCAGTTAGAGAAGAGAAACAAATCACATGCAAAGGAAAGCCCATGAGAATCACAGCAGACTTTTCAACACAAACCCTCAATTCAAGGAGAGCCTGGAGTAAGGTATTTCAAGCCCTGAAAGAAAACAACCTCCAACCTAGACTGATGTATTCTGCAAAACTATCTTTCAAAATTTATGGGGAAATAAGATACTTCCATGACAAAGAATTGAGAAACTTCATGAATACCAAACCAACCTCCAAACAATTCTAAAAAATATCCTATAAAAAGACAATTAAAGTCACAACTTCAAGAGGCCCAACAGAGCAAATCCATCAGGCAAGACAATAAATTAAAGGGAGAGGGAGAAAAATTAAAAAGAGTCAACAACAGAAACATAACATGACAATGATAAATCAATGCATATCAGTTATAACCATCAATCTTAATGGCCTTAAGTCACCAATCAAAAGAAACAGACTGGCAGAATGTATTAAGAACCAAAATTCAACAACAAGCTGTATATAAGAAATGCACCTAGTTCAAAATAAACTCATGGACTGAAAGTAAAAGGATGGAAAACAGTTCTCCATGTGAGAGGAATTCAGAAAAAAAGCAGGAGTAGCTATCTTATTACAGAGAAGTAAATTTCAAACCAAAAAAAAAAAAAATTAAGACAGACAAATATGGTCACTACATCCTTATAAAGGGAACAATCCAAGAGAAAGAGATGACAATCATAAATATTCATGCACCAAATACTAATTCCCCCAACCAAATAAAACAAATATTAAGGGACATGAAAAACTAAATAAGCAGTGATGCAATTGTAGTGGGGGACCTCAACACCCCACTATCACAAATCAACAGATCATCTAGACAAAAAAAATCAACAATGAAATAATAGAACTGAGCCAAGCTTTTGAACAAATGGACTTAATGCACATTTACAGAGTATTCCACCCCACAAATTCAGAATACACATTCTTTTCAGCTGCACATGGGTCATTCTCCAAAATAGACCACACACTAGGGCATAGAACATATTTAAGTAAATACAAAGGAATTGAAATTATTCCATGTATATTATCAGACCATAGTGCAATTAAACTGGAGATCAATAGCATAAGAAACTGCAAGAACTTCACAAACACTTGGAAATTGAATAACACTCTCCTGAACAACCAATGGGTTACAGAAGAAATTAAAGAAGAAATTAGACAGTTTTTACAATTAAATGATAATGCAAGTACAACATACAGGAATCTCTGGGACACAATGAAAGTAGCTCTATGAAGGAAATTCATAGCAGTGAATTCTCACACTAGGAAAACAGAACGAGCTCAAATAAACAACCTGATGCTGAATCTTAAACTCCTAAAAAAGAAAAGCAAGACAAACCCAAAGCTCGTACAAGGGAGGAAATTATAAATATCAGAGCAGAAATCAATCCAATGAAGACCAACAGAACAATACAAAAAATCAAGAAATCAAAGAGTTGGTTTTCAAAAGAATAAATAAAATCAATAAATCCTTAGCCAGCCTTATCAAAAAAAGGAAAGAAAAGGCTCAAATCCATGCAATTAGGAATGAAAAAGGTGAAGTAACAACACATCCAGCAGAAATCCAGAGGGCAATCAATACCTACTTCGAGAACCTGTACGCTAATAAAATGGAAAACACAAAAGAAATGGACAGATTTCTAGATACATATGAATTTCCAAAGTTGAACGAAGAAGATATAAAAATTCTAAACACCCCAAATACAATCAGTGAAATTGAAAACGTAATTAAAAATTTACCAACAAAGAAAAGTCCAGGTCCTGATGGCTTCACTGCTGAATTCTACAAGACATTTAGAGAATAACTATTGCCACAACTCTTTAAACATTTCAATGAAATTGAAAGGGAAGCAATACTTCCTGGAAGTATTCCTGGAAGCAAGTGTGACTTTGGTTCCAAAACCAGGGAAAGACCCAACGCAAAAAAATAATTATAGGCCAATCTCCCTAATGAACATAGATGCAAAAATTCTCAACAAGATACTGGCAAACAGAATACAGATGTCATCAAGAAGATCATAGACCACGGCCTCTTTGGATTTATCCTAGGGATACAAGGATGGTTCAACATACATAAATCAATAAATGTAATACATTATATTAACAGAATCAAGGACAAAAAAATATGATCATTTTAATAGATGTAGAAAAAGCATTCCACAAAATTCAACACCCATTTATGATAAAAACCCTACAAAAAATTGGAATAGATGGTTTTTATCTTAACTTGGTAAAGGCTATCTGTGAAAAATCAACAACCAACATCATACTAAATGATCAAAAACTGAAAACCTTCATGCTAAAATCAGGAACTAGACAAGGATGCCCACTATCACCATTCCTGTTCAATATAGTCTTGGAAACATTAGCTACAGCAATTAGACAAGAGAAAGAAATAAAAGGAATAAAGATAGGAAAAGAAGTTAAACTGCCATCATTTGCTGATGATATTATATGCTACATAGAAGATCCACAAAACTCTGCCAAAAGACTTCTAGACTTAATTGACAGATTCAGTAGAGTAGCTTCATACAAGTTCAACACTCAAAAATCTACAGCCTTCTTGTACACAAATAACAGACTCACCAAGAGAGAAATTTGGGAAACAATCACTTTCAAAATAGCATCCAAAAAAATGAAATATCTAGGAATCAATCTAATGAAGGAAGCAAAAGACCTCTATATTGAGAACTACAACACTCTGAAAAAGGAGATTGAAGAGGATGTAAGAAAATCGAAAGACATCTCTTGCTCCTCGGTAGGAAAAACCAATATAGTGAAAATGGCTATACTTCCAAAACTGCTATGCAGATTCAATGCAATCCTGATTGAAATCCCAACAGTATATTTCACAGAACTAGAGAAAAAAATCCAAAAATTCATTTGGAAC
>NW_004624748.1:32078122-32099891 GCF_000247695.1 Heterocephalus glaber | reverse complement strand
GAGTGTTCCATCTCATTTCCCTTTGTGGTTGCTGTAGGTGTTCTGGAAGTCTGGTTTTGAGACTTATTTATTTGTTTTCTCATTTCAGCTGGAGGGGGTCTGTTGGGGCCTGCACGTATTGCCTCCTCTGAGCTGGGAGAGTTGGGACAGGTGCCAGGAGCAGAGGTAGTGATGGTGGCCCAGAAGCCCTTTCCTCTGGGCTGGGAGCAGTGGAAAGGATGGTGGCCCGGAATCCCCTTCCTCTGGACCAGGAGCAGTGGGACTGTGTCTCAGAAACCCCTACCTCTGGGCTGGGAGCAGAGTGGCCGGACTCAGTACTGTGGTCTGGTTTTCTCATGTCCTCTGTGTCTTTGTAGTGTAGAACCAGGTGGCTGTACAGAGGAAGGGGGGGGGGCTGTCCAGTGGATTGTTGCCTGGGAGCAGGCTGATTTGGTGTGTTCCACGTGACTCGCAACCATGGTAGTGTGTGGGCAGACCTGCTTGTCTGCAGTGGGCTCATTCAGCATGTTCTGCACGACTTGAAAAACTGGATTTCAACTTGCCAAAGATTCAAACTAGACCCCTATCTGTCACCATGCACTAAACTAAAATCCAAGTGAATTAAAGATGTAAGTATTAAAACAGAAACACTAAACTTGCTAGAAGATAAGTTAGGTAAAGCTCTCCAAGACATAGGAATAAGAAAAGCCTTTATGATCAAATCCTCAAAAGCATGGGAACTAGCACAAAGAATCAATAACTGGGATCTCATCTTATTAAAAAGATTCTGTACTGCAAGAGAAACCACCAACAGAGCTAAAGGATCACCTCCAATGGGAAAAAAATTTTACCAGCTGTTCCTCAGACAAAAATCTACTATCTAGAATATATAAAGAACTCAAAATATCAGACCTCCTCGAATATAAAGACCCAATTCAAAAGTGGGCATCTGAAATAAACAGACATTTCTTAGACAAAGAAGTAGAAATTGCAAATAAACATATAAAAAAATGTTCAGCATTACTGGTCATTCAAGAGATGCACATGAAAACAATGATGAGATTCCACTTCACCCCAGAAAGAATGACTGCTATCAAGAAATCAACCAATAACAACTGCTGGTATGGTTGTGTGGAGAAAGGAACCAGTCTTCATTGTTGGTGGGAGTGCAGACTGGTGCAATCACTGTGGAAATCAGTATGGAGATACCTCAAAGAACTAAGATTGGAATTTCCATTTGACCCAGCTGTTCCTCTGCTGGCTATCTTCCCCAAAGAATTAAAATAATTATACCACAGAGATATATGCTCACCCATGTTATAGCTGCACAGTTTGTAATAGCTAAAACTTGGAAACAGTCCAATTACCCATCAACTGGAGACTGAATAAAGAATATATTTTTTTAATAAAATGGAGTACTACTCAACCATAAAGGACAAGAAACTAGAGGCATTTATAGGTAAGTGTATGCACATTGAGGCCAAACTTTTAAGTGAAATAAATAGGACACACATATGTAAATACCTAATAGTTTCTCTGGTGTGAAAAACTAAAAGTATAAATAAGGATCAAAATATATAACTGATATTTTGAAATAGGAACAAAAGGTCAAAAGGAATAGGAGAAATAGGAGGGATAGGGGAAAGGAAAGAAGGGAATAGAAAAATATGAGAAAAGAAAAAAATTGAAACAAATTATTCATAAATAGGTAAGGGTGGAGGGGGTAAAGGGAGGGCTGGGGAATAGGGATAAAATAAGAACCAAGATACATCATGTAAATGTCCAAGATCCCAATGATGAATGTAACTATATTGTGTACCAATAAATAAACTTAATTAAAAAAACTACTACCTGTGAACTTACAGAATGTGTTATCCACCATCATTTAATTCCAAACAGCACTGCCTCTTACCAAGGAAAACATTTTATGGCCAAAGAAGTACGGCAATGTGCTCATGCTCAAGGGATTCACTGGTATCACCATGTTCTTCATCATCCAGAAGTGGCTGGATAGATAGAAAGGTAGAATTGTCTTTTGAAGATGAACTAACTAAGTGGAAGTAGCTTACTGGGATGGGGCATGTTTTTCAAAAGCCTGTATATGCTCTGAACCAGCATCCACTATATGGTTCTGTGTCTCCCTAGCCAGGATTCATGGGTCCAGAATCAAGAGATGGAATTCAGAATGGTACCACTGACCATTATCCCTTGTGATCCACTAGCAAAATTCTAGCTTCCTCTTCTTACAATGTTATGCTCTACTGAAACAGAAGTCTTAGTTTTTTGTTTTATTTTGTTTGTTTTTTGGCACAGCACCGGGGTTGGGGGGGGGGATTTACCAGGAAATGCAATAAAGATTCCTTTGAACTGGAAGCTAAGACTTCCCCCTGATCACTTTGCTCTCCTCATGCCTCTGAGTAAACAAGCTAAAGGGAGAGTTTTGTTGTAGGAAGGGGTGATTCACTCAGTTATCGGGGGGAAATTGGACCATTACTTTCAATAGAGAAAATGTACAGTACACCTGGAGTGCAGGAGATCTTTTAGGGTGCCTCATAGTATTGCCATGCCCTGTTATTAAGGTAAATGGAAAACTAAAGCAACACAATCCAGGAAGGATGACAGCCCAGAACATTCGGGAATGAAGGTATGAGCCACTCCACCAGGGAAAGAACCAAGACCTACTGAGGTGCTTGCTGAAAGCCAAGGAAGTACAGAATGGGTAGTAGAAAAAGGTAGTTCTAAATATCAGCTATGAACCCATGATCAGCTACAGAAATGAGGATTATAATTAAAACAGATTTTTTCCTGATGTGTTTCTTATGTAGGATAACATCAATAGCCTTAATATTGGTTAAGCATCAACCAAAGAAAACTTGTCTTTCATAATGTGGAGGGAATGAGTGCATTTCCATTTGTATGAAGGAGAGTTGTAACATGTGAGGCAAAATTATGAACTTGTCTTTATATCTGGAGACTAAGTATGGTTTAAGGAAATGTGCCTGGTTGTCAAGTTGACAAAAGGAGGATTGTGATAGGTAACTAGTTGTGTCAACTTGAGTAAGAAATGCCCAACTAAATTGGATCAGCATAGCTCTGAGTGTGGCTGAAGGGATTTACTACAGACAGATGACCCATCTTGAGTGTGAGTGGCACTACCTAATTGACTTGTCACCTGAATGGAATAAAAGAGAAATGAAGAAGGAAGGCTCACATCTGTTTTATCTGAGGAGCTCCAGTCTTCACTTTCACCTTGGACGTCATCTATGGCTTCCAGTGCAGACTCTTCAGCCTTCCATCACAGATGTTTGGCCTCCTAAAATGACTCACACAGCACTCAATAGTGAGGTCCAGGCCTTTGACTGGATCATTTGGATCTCCAGGTGTAGATACTCCTTTTGCATTCTTCCATGTATGACTCTCTGTGTGGCCATTGTAAGCCAAACTTGTAAATTCTTATATATTTGTATATCTTGTATTACATTTGTTTTTCTAGTAAGAACTGACTGTTACAGACACAATTAAAAAAAGATGTAATTATAGGAGCACTTACTGGAGGAAACAAAAATATTACTTGTCATTTCTTAGTTATGTAAAAATAGTTGTAATGTTTGAATTTATGTTTGAGTAGCTCAAAAATTAAACCACTTTCCATTGCATCACAAATGATTGTGCAATAATATATTTAAGTTCCTGCCATCAAATTGCACACCTATGATGCCCTGGAGGTATTACTTATGCTACTGCTGGTTGTTCTCCCATACAATGGAATCTTGGAAATCCTGAAATCAAGGACTGGATTCTGTTTATCTTGAGTCTTCATGTCTTATTATGGAGTCTAAAATATGAAGAGTGATTCATAAGAGATTGTTCATTGAATGAAGGAATGACTCGCCACTCTAAGTGTAAAAGAAAAAAAGGAAAAGAGTAAAAGAGAAAGCACAAGTTTTAGAAAAATGTAGGGAAAATATCCAGAGAAAATGCTAAAAATAGGAATGGTCAAAGATAGCTTAACAATAGGGTTGTCCAACGTTTAACATTCAGTTGTGAATTATTTTACTTTGAGGTTGAAACTCATTTTTCTCTTCTATAACTCCTTGAAAAATCTATTGTACTTCTAAATTATTTGCATAGTATTTCTTTTGAGGAAAATTTATAAAACTGAGTCCATTTTTATGGATCTGCACAGCACAGATGGGCATCAGAAGTGATTGACATCATATATTTTTCTAAAAAATGACAGAAATATTAAGTTTAGTTTTGATCTTTTTAAGAGTTTTCTTATTTATTTTCCTGCCATCTGGACTATTATATACTTTCACAATTCATTGAAGCTTTTTAATAATCATTGAATGCCACAAATTAGATGGATATGAAAATATATAGAAATTTTATTTTATGAAGAAGAGATGCATTTTACACCAGCATTTACTATTTTATATGAATCTAAGAGGTTAAAATATATACTAATTTTTATGAAAAGTTTACATATTCCTCATTAGAGAAATTGACCTCTTGGAAAACTATGTATTGGAATGGTGACTCTATAGAGGTGATAAAAGGTTATTTCTCCATAGGCGTAGAGCCAATGATTCTGAATTAAGTACAGCCTCATGAGAAGGTTCATAAAAGACATTCTAGCATATGAAACATTGCTATTTTCTTTACTGAAGTGAACTTGTTTTCATAAAATTTGAGTTTTAGAGTTACACATAAGTAATCATGTAGAAAAATAAAATTTAAATTTCCATTCCATATATTACTAATTATGCTATACAACTCGAACATGATAAATAAAAATAAAATGTAATAGTGTATTACACAAAATAGCACAACACATACAATGATAGATGGAATTGCAATGATGTATGAAATGAGATTTAAGTAAAAATATCTTCATTTCTTTCCATTTCTTGAATATTACAGTCAAGACTTTTTCAGTCCAAATCTTCCCAGGTTGTTTCATTTTCATTTTAAATACTTTTACTCCTATTAAGGTAAAAATTAAAACATATAAACTGCTTTTATGAGGTTTTACTTGATCTAGTTTCTATCTCCATAGACTCCTTATCAGTCCCTCTGTTCCTCTTGACTGATCAGTCACACAGACCTTATTTCCATCATCTTATGTTCTACTTCCTAGATCCCAAGACCTTTGAGTATCTTTCTTCATTTTGCTAGACTGTGTCTTACCTGTCCATTCAATTTTTTTCTGAGATATTACTTTCTTAGGGAAAATTTTCTGATTATCCAGACTTAGCCATATTCCCCTTGTAAATATTCTTGTAGTTTCCTTTGTAGTTCTTTTAAAATTATGAGTGCATAGTAGCTATTTGACTAATATATGCTTCGGACTATATTTCCATAAGAACAGATGGCATGACTGGTCTGCTTTTGATTTCATGCCTAACACATATGTCAGCATTCTTCCTGATATTTGCTGAAAGGATCTTAAATAAATATTTTCTGTATCTGAGTTAAACTAAAGAATTTCTTGTTTACAACTTTACAGAAATTATGAATACTGTGGCATAATAATGGAAATAAATTACAAAAGACATTTAACAAATAATAACTAAATGTCAGACTTTAACATTGAAAATTATTATCTCCTGGTCCCTGTGAAGGAAACCATGGAACTGTCCAATATTTAATATTCAGTTTTGAATTATTTTACTTTTTGGGATTGAAACCTATCTGTTCTCTCTTCTATAAGTCCTAAAAAATTTCTGTTGCATTTACAAATCAACCACATGGTATTTTGTTTGAGGGGAATTTATAAAACCAAGTCAAAAAATGAGTATATTAAGTTTAAGAGAAATTAAACAACTATTAAATGAATGATATTTGTATATATTTTGGAGAATATGTTAATTTTTTGATGAACTTTAAATGTCAGATAAAGCTGCATTTATATATCAACTTTTTCTTTTACAAGCTGAAGAATTGCAAAGTGACACTATATGATTTCCACATATAGCTTAGAAAACACCACACATCTTTTCCTTAGCTATCCTGGGACACTTACCTGTAAGCCCAGATACTATGCAATGAAACAGCTAGATGATATGTAAGGACTCCCTTAAAATCTCTGCTGAGGTTCCAGACTTAACTGCCTAGAATGGTGGAAGTCACTTTGAGATGAGCCAAATTCCAGCTGTGACTGCATGACAAAATCTGAGCAAGGACCATCTGCATGAGTCCTCTCCAGTCTCAGAACCCACAGACCATGATAATGATAAATAATAGTAAGTGATCATTGTTTAATGCCAACTAGCTTGGGAATTAGTAATAGCATCTAAGTCATCATTAAAGGAAAGGCCAGTGAAATCATAGAAATTATACTGTAAACATCAAAATTTAGGAAAATTTGGGTAGTTTGTAGTGTGATGCCTATTATACACAAAATAGAGAGACTATTGGGGGACAATAATAATTGCTGAATGGAAGTGTGATTAAGTCTAAGAAAGGAGGGGAGAGAGAACTTTTTAAATTAATAATGGCCAAATATAACCATTTCTGGATAAAATCATAAATTTAAAGATCAAAGAACCTAAATAAACATGAAAAAGATAAATAAATTAATTAATTAATTAAAAACAATTGAAACGCATGACAAATTTCAATGAGAGGCAAAATGTAAAAGAAATCAAAATAAAAGAATAGATCCATAGAGAAATAAGAAAATAAATTATACATACATATTGTACCAGAAATTATACATAAATACAAAGCATGATTCTATGGTAATGCAAAAAATAGAGGAAAACAAATCTTACTAATATAAAATTAAATACTCAAACAAATATTATAAAAATGAAGGTGAAAGGAAGCCTCTTTAATCAGCAAGAGCTGAAAGAATGAATCACTGACATAATTGCACTCTGGGAAAAGTTAGTGTGTTCTTCATGATGGAACATGGAAATTTGAACACATATAAATAAATGATGACTGTCAGAATGGTAAATATATGAAATAGAAAATACATTTTTCTCATTTTAAAATCTCTTAAAGATAATTGCCTGCTAAAGCATAATGCCAATGTACTGTAGTAGCATCACATATGCATAACAAAAAAATGAAGGCAAGTGGAAAACAAAGAGAAAAATGATCTGTTGAAACCCAATGGGATCAGCAATCATAACATCTTAATTATTTTGTTCCCTTTGCTGAGACAAAATATCTGACACCCAAAGTTAAAGGAGGAAAGATTTATCTGGCTCACAGTTTGTAGAGGTTTCGGTTCATACTTGGCTAGTTTCAAGATAGTGTGTCATGGTAGAAAGGACATCACAGAGGAGAAACAGCTTATGGAAAGCAGAAGGGACCAAAAGCAGCAAGCAGCAAGTGACTACACTATCCCTCTTTTTGTCCCTCATATTTTATGGAGGCTACCAGCCCTTAGGGTGGATACCACTCACACCCTGAGCTGGATACTCTTAATCCTACCCTGAACTATGCCAAGCCAATCAGTGGACTAATTTAGTACTCATACATCCTCAATCCCAGCATCATATACTTAATCCCAGCATCACACACTCTAGATCTAGTCACCCCATGGGGGGCATCTAGATGTAAGCTGTAATTCCTAGTTAAAGCAAGAGGTTTAAACACACCAATTAAAAGGCAAACATGTTGGGTTATTTAGTCATATAAGAAGTAACTAGACACCGTTCATGAAAAACAATGTAAAGACATACATTAAATGTGGAAAGGTAAGCAAGGTAGTAACTTAACAAAAGCTTATCTCAAAGACTTTGTTTCCATTTTTTCATTTTCTCATATTAATTCCATTCCCTTCTTTCCTTTCCCCTACCCCTCCCACTTCCCCTTCCCCCTTGCCCCTTTTCTTCCTATTTCACAAAGGCTTTATAAATAGGGAGGGAAGGAGGGATTGAAGAGAGGGCAGGAGAAGGGGGAAAAGTAAATACCAAGAGAGATTATATAAAGGTGCAAATTTCCAATGATGAATGTCATTATATTGTATACCTAAAATGTACCAATAAAATAAATTTTTTAAAAATCTCAAAATAAATAAGGGCTGGGGATATAGCTCAGTGCAAAGGTCCTAGGTTCAATTGCCAAAATTGAAAAAGAAAAATGGAGGAAGGATAGAAAACTCACTTTCAGGCTAAATGTCCATGTAAATATTAGCTGAAATACACTACAGTTAAGAAATATTATTCAGGACAAAATAGCATACTTCATAATAAGGGAAACAATTCATTGAGACTGCATAATCCTAAATATATATTTACCTAGCAGAAGTGTTGTCTGATGCAAAGAGTAACAGCTTAGGAAAAAAAAAGAAATAAATCAACAACTTTAGCTGCAGATTTTAATACTCTTAATAAATCTTAGAGCAAGTAGAAAATTTAATGATAAATGAGGGTTGAACAGTATTATAAACTAAGTTTAGAGGATGTGAGGGGGGAGAGAGAGACAGAGACAGAGTGAGAGAGAGTTTGAGGGAGACTGAGAGAGACAGGAGATGAGGGAGAAAGCATTGAATATCATACCAATATTTTTAAAGAGTTATGAGAATATTGTGATTTTATACCAATACATTAGACAACTTTAATTAAATGGTTAAATACCTTGAAAAATATAAACTACCAAAGCTTACTCATGAAGAAATAGGAATCACAGGGGCTCTATACTTAAGAAGGTATTATGATCTTCAAATTCTGTCATAGTATATTCTTATAATGATAAATCCCTGTGTATTCACAGTGAATAGAATTTAATTGAATCTTTTACAGTGGAATGTTTCCCAGATAAACCCTACTCACACATCTATCTATTTTGTTTTGGAGTAAAAATCACATATGAAAAATAAAGCTATATTTAATACATCCTTTTTACTAAAAAAAGGTTTTTACCATTAGGAAATTTTCTGTAACAAATATTTAAAGGAACTACAAATGTGATAAAATATCTCATCAAATTAGGATATGTAATGTGATTTTAATATATTAAATTGTAAACCCACATTTTCAATAGTACTAAGTTGTATAATTTAAATGATACAAGTCTAATTAGTATATAAAGCAGATGGTCATTTGGCAGCACACCAAAGTTATAATTTAAATAAAGATTTTGAAAATTCTGGTTAGAGCCCTTCTTTTTTTCTATGACATATGCTTTTTCTGATGAAAGATATAAGTGTGTGATAAAGTGAATGATAAATAAGGACATATGGCATATATCTGTCTATTTTAATGAAGTCTAATTTTAATAATTGTGTTTAAATATTTTAATTAATCTTAAACTAAGCAGTGTATTCTAAACCTCAGTTCTTTTCTGGTTGCTTCCTAATTTTGAAGTTACTTCAGTAACTCTTCAATTAATTTCCTATAAATTTGCTCTGTAATGAAATGTGTATTGTTTACTTCTGAAGACAGCAAGGTCAGGAAGCGTGAGTAGATAAGCTGCTGCAATCAATCATTAGTTGTTAGACTCTATTTTTTTTAAGGTCCAATTTCCAGTATCTTCAAATAATGCATTGACAATTTAGTCCATGTTTCCAGGCATGGTAATGCATGCTTGTAGTCCCAGCTCTTGGGAAGATGAGGCAGTAGGACTGCTGGTAACTCCAGGCCAGCCTGACCCACACAATGAGGTCCAGGCCAGCCTGAACTAAGTAGTGAGAAATTATTTCTAAAAAGAATACATGTTAAGAATTTAGAGAGTGTACGTTGACTGCTATTAATTAATTATATTAACATGTTTTAGTTATTTTCTCATTGGTGGGACAAAATACCTGACACTCACAAGTTAAAGTAAAAGAGATTTATTTTTACTCACAGTTTGTCTATAGTCAGATGGTTCCAAGGCAGAGGGGCATGGCAGAAGGGCAAGGCAGAGGAGAAACAATTGATGGCATGGTCAACAGGAACCAGAAAAGAATTAAAAAGGAGTTGGGATATGTACTGTTCCAGGCCACACCCAGGGTGACCCACCTCTTCCCACCAGGATTCATGTCTCAACATCATACCCAACCTTAAACCCATCAGTAGACTACTCCAGTGATGAATATCATACACTCATGATCTAGCCACTTCTCGAAAGCCCTACCTATTGGCACATGAGGCTTTGGGAGGACATCTACATAGAAATTATAATAAAACCATATTGTTACTGTCAGTGTTACATCTGCATAAAGATTTTGGTTGTTTTCAAGTAGTTCTTTATTTTTAAATATTTTTATAATTATTTATAGATAAATAAAAATTTTAAATACTTATTTTGGGTAATATGTTATTTTAAAATATTTAAATTGTGAATGTATAAATTGAACTAATTAACATGTAGAGTATATATTTTTGATTGAGAATATTTATTGCATTCTTTTAGCAATTTTCAAAAATAGAATGCATGATCATTAAACATAGTTACCATACTGTGCAATAAATACTTGAACTTATTCTTCCTACCTAGTTAAAATTTTTTATCCATTGGACATCATCTCTTTAAGTCCTCACCTCCAATCTCAACTCACATTAACTACTACTGTACTCTCTTGGAGTGGTTGTTTTTAATATATGCTGTATTATTTATACACCCAACATGGTCTCATGTTGTTCAGTTAATCTTCCCACACAGCTATCCTAATTGAGATAAAATTTTTAACATTTCAAAAAATCAAAAAGTTCCTAAACCCTGACTACTGCAGGTTCTCGATAGGATTAAAATGTTCATATATTCATCTTGGAAGCAGACAATATGGCCAAATAGCTTTCGTATTTTATTACTTATACAGACAGCATAATCAATATCATATGGAGTCAGTCACTTATGTCAGCAGGGGACAACACTGAACCTAAAGGACCAGATGGATGTTGCATGAGCAGTGGGTGAGTCTGTTACCAAAGAGCAAGTCCTAGACTGCAGTGGGGTGTTTTATAGCTCAAAGCTCTACCTAAGTGTGGCACTACTGAAATTCCCATATCTCAGCACCACTGAAAAGGTGGATGAAAAAATGACTCATGGTTCTGGCTGCCAAAAAATAGAGAAATAGATGAGAAATAGTTTTTGATAGCTCCTGGCAAGATTGCCTAAATTGACATGATACTGGTCAGAGTCACAGGGCATCCATCTAGATTTACTTAAGATTTTAGTTCCATTCGGGATCACCACCATCTGGTAGCAGACCATACACCTACAAGTCCCTAGACTTTTCTCTTCTGTATGAAATTACAAAAGAGAACAATATTTTATTTTCAAGATTATTTTTGTCATCTCTGCCATCACTGCTAAAACCACCACAAGTGTTCTTATTGTCCCTTAATAGAATTCATTACCTTTCAGGGACACAGACCAGCACTATTTATTCATGATATCTGACTTATATGGCTGCTATCATTAATAATCACAGTCTATAGATGAAGAAACTGACACATTACAGATGTTATGTCCTGTAAGTTGAATGTCTGTACGCAGTCTTTTATTTTAAGGAAAATATCACCTATCTCCTCAATTTTATGAAGTATTAACCAGACTTCCACATCAACTGGATAATTTAATTCAGACATTTCAGGAGTGTTGTAAAGAAATCTATTATCTGTATTATTAATAGATGTCTTAGTATAAAAAATAATTATTCCTTTGGATGTATAGACTATCAAGAAGCCAAGTTAATGCAGGTTACATTTTTCCATATTTTTTGAAAACTTACTATGAAAAATTTGAACTTCTAAAGGAGAGTATAATATGTCCAGAAAACAAAAGTTTACCTGGCCAGATATTTTATTTCTCAATGTATCAATAAGTGTTGATAAAACTCATTTCTGATTATATTTTTCTTTAACCTCACTGTTAAAATGTAGCAGTATAATAAAATAGTTTGATTATTAGGAAATGTATAAAACTATCTACTAATCCTGTCTTCCTTTCATTGTTTCTTTGCTCTAAACTGCTGAAAATATTTCATCTACAGCTTAATTTTATTCTATCTTATGAATTCAGATACTTAAATTCATTTTTAATACAAAATCCTGATAAATGTCAAACTGATAATCTTATTATAATTATAGAATTATTTTTGTTTACTATCACTTTTGTCACCTAGTACTCATGATGTCACAGAGATGTTATGGTTATTTTTTTGTATGCTTTGGTTTTTGTTTTGTTTGGTTGTTGTTATTAATGTTTAGTTTTAGTATCTGGAATATTGTGAAACTTGGTTTACTTTGTATAAATTGTACCATTAAGTCTAGTGGAGAAAAATTATTTTTCCCTAAATTATTTCTTTATACTGTAATAAGATTTGGAAGCAAGTGTACATTTTTAAGGCAATTGAGGTTTCTTAAACATTTTCAACTCATACCACAAGTTCACAAAATAAGCCTCAGGCACTGGAAAACTTAAAAGCTAGTCTGATGGTGTTTCTTACAAATATTCTTTGAGTTTTATGACTTGTCTCCCACATGAGGCGTAATAGTTTCAATGTTCTAATTAGTACTTGTGTATATTGCTATTACTTTGTCTCTTTAATCACATTATTAAGACTGTTATGGAGATTCCTTATAGAATAACACTTTATAATAGTGTTTCTAATTTGAATATGTCCTTTTTTATGTTGTCTGATTCTGAAACATCATAAACTCTTTTTATGGGTCCTTTGATAGTACTCACTTTCTTTTTTTTATACTTGATTAGAACATACAGTACTAAGTAATAAAGAAATTTCCTGAAGCTTTAGAGTTTTAGCATAAGGAAAAAAATGAACTTTCTTCCCCTCATCTTTCTGTGCTAGGAGAAGTACAGGCATTTTTAAACTACTACTGCTTTTTTTAATATTTTCCTGGAATTTATACAAGGAATTCTGCTTAATTAATACTTGACTACAATTTTTATTTTATTTTAAAAACAAAAACCCAATTGTCTATAGCATTTACACTTCTTAAACCTTTTCTTAGTAAATGTAAATTATTTTAAATTCAACATGCATTATTTATAAAGAAAATATTTACTCTTTTATATTGAAAGCAAATAACACATTAGAGAAAGTGAAAGTCTGAGACTTTCTGAGACCACTAAAATGAACCGAAGATCATTGACTAGCATAGTGTTGTCTTTATTATCATTGCTTTTCTTGAAAAGGAAAGTAAAGTCAGAGAATTGAAAATGGAAAAGTTTACAGAAACTTTATTATATGTCTGGTCCCATATAGATTTAGGAATAGTTTTAAAAACCTTTCCCAATTCAGAGTTTGAATTTCAGTTTTAACCTTCAATATCCAGTCAATTGAATGGAATAGCCCTAACAGAAACTTATTCTAGTATATACAGGAACATTTTTAAAGATTTAGATGCATTAATTTAAGTTGACCATCAAGAGCAGAATGAAAAAATTCCTTCCCTAACACTTAATTTCTTTTTCTATTATACATTTTCAGTTGCTTATATTAAAATTATTTCAACCTCAACTGATTTCTCCCATTAAGCAAGAGATACTTTGAAAATCCCATGAACATTAAAATCACAATAAATATATATATTGATCTTGTAGAATTTAGTTCCATTTTAAATCTGATTCCTTTCTTTACTTTGAAGTGCAATTTGACACACAATTCCCAGACTTAGTAGACAAAAACACAAAGCTCTAGGTTAAATTTACCTTTTGTGAAAGAACAAATATTTTAGTTATGTTCTATGAAATACTTGGCTCATGCTTAGTCTTTTCTCCTTTGAATACCTAACTGATTAATAGCTATTTTATGCTTGTGGCAAGCTAAGGTGACAAGATGCTCAGTTAAATTTTCATTTGAGATTTAAGAAATTATAAATCTTTAGTATAAGTATGAAGTTAAAGCTGCTCAGTATTCTATAGTTTTCCAAGAGTGTTGGATTATTCTTGCTGATCTATTTCCTAGTTAGCACTTGTGATTTAAAGAATCAAAATAATTTAAATAATCAAATGTTAATAGTCAACAGTCTACTCTTTAAATGTAAAACTTAAAATAGGATCCTTGAATTCTAAAGCAATAACTTTCCTAACATCCACTTAAATAGAAGATGGGTGAATGAAGCCTTGGAGAGTGACAAAAATATTTCTTAGTTTCAACCAGAAATATACTGAGCTTTAGTGGAACAAGGTGACTATAAAGTTATGCAAGTGTTGTAAGAATTAGAGAGACAAGGATCATCAGATAGCACATAGCTTCTAGAAAAGTCAAGGCAGAGCTCATTAGCATGAAACAACTTGGAAAGCCAACCTGCTAACAACAAAAAGAGTAAAGAAAACCACCTACTGTTGTGGTTTGAAGTGTAGTTTAACATTCACTAACAGAGATAAAAAAAAAAAATCTGTGAGAAAAAGAGATTGATGGCAAGGTAGAGCAGTTGAAATTACATGTGCCATAGCTGGGTATGGTGGTGCATGGTTGTAATCCTACTACTTGGGAGACTGAGGCAGGAAGATCATTGAGAATTTCAGGCTGGTCTGTGGCACATAGTGAGTTCAAGACCAGCTTGGACTACACAGTGAGACCTATCTTAATAAATTAAAACTAAAATAAAATAAATTTAATTAACTAACTAATTAAAGTAAATGACATGTACCTAGACTCACACCTAGAGATTCCATTTCAGTATACCCGAGCAAGCTTTAATTTTTTCCAGCTTTATTAGAGTATAATTGATAAGTAACGATTGTGTATATTTAAGGTTTAGAACTTGACCTTTGTTATACATACACATTGTTAAAATATCACCACAATTGAGCTTATTAGCATGTCCATTGTCTCATATAATTAATTTTTTTTTCTTTGTTCAGTGTTGGTGAGAACATGGCAGCCAATTTTAAATATAGACTACATCAGTGTGAACTATACCCACATTTTAGTCTCATAGGTCTCCAGATACTCATTTGTACAAGTGAAACTTTCAGCTTTTCATTTTCCCCATTTCTGAGACCCTGACAACTACTTCTCAACTCTTGGCTTTTATGAGTTTGACCATATATGAGAAAGTGGTCAACATTGCTAATCATTTGGGAAATGCAAAGCCGAAACAGCAATGAAAATCTTATGAAGATATGGAAAGATAACAAGTTCTTGAGAGGATGGGGAGAAAAGGTAACTCTTGTTGCACACTATGGATGGAAATGTAAACTGGTGGAACCATATGGAAAATAGAAAGATCTTCAAAAATTAAAATATATATATATGTATGTATAAATATTAAAGCATTAAAAGGTAATTGTGTAATCATCATCAAATTCTCTAAAAAGAATGGCTCTGCTTAGAATATTTTAATAGTATTATAATTTTCCTACAAGGTGTCACTTCTATGGTAAAACTTATTTGAAAGTTGTGTTGTACCTTTTATAAGTAGGTAGAATTAAATTTCTATATGCATGTATGGATATACAAGTGGTGATCAAAATATACCAGGAATGTTTAAATAAAAAATATTTCAGTAAAGACATATTGCCATTAATCCCCCTGATGATATTTCCCCTTGCTTAGAACATACTTACCTTATCTTTATTGCTACTTTTTGAAGCAGTTCTGGAGGTCTTCTTTTGTGAGAGTCTTTACCATATGTGATCAACAAATACAGTGAATACTGGTGCTAAATGACATCCAATAGAAAGGGAAGCTTTAAAAACATTGTGGCATGTCCTCATCCACCATATTCACAGGATCTGGCCCTGTGCAACTTCCAGCTGTTCCCCAAAGTCAAAATGACCTTGAAGGGTAAATGTTTGGAACCAACTCAAGACATTGAGGTAGGCATGACAGAACAATAAAATGTTTTTTTCACTGCAATAAATTATTTAAATTTAAATATTCAACATAATTTCCATCATACCTTATGTATATGTGTATACCATACATATAAGATAAGGTTTATTATTTAAAACTATTTTCCTCCACTTGTAGTTCAGGAACAATTCATTTATATCTGGCTTGGATCTTTCCCAATTATTCTCAAACAAATTCATAAGTAAAATATGCTGTATATTTGCACACCTACTCTTTTTTTCAATATGACAGGTGAATTTTAGCTTGCTTTGTTATAGGGTTATATATTACTGACTCATTAGTTGATAGATGGCTACTGTATCCTCATTTAATTGATGAGGTAGCAAAAGTTTAATGAGAATTGCTTTATTAATAATTTGTTCTGCCTAAGAGGCTGTTATAAATCTCTATACCCTTGGATTTCAAGAATTTAAAAAATTGCATTTTCAAATCAAAATTTTTCAGTGTTGAATTGAAAGTACATATTATCCTAGAAATGGTCTGTTAAGTGATATTAATATATCCAAAATAAAAAAGAAAATTCTATTTGACCTGCAACATCTCACAATAAATTTAAAAGAAATGTTCAATGGGAAGAATGAGTGGCACCTAAGAAGCCCAACTGCCTCTGAGGCTGGACTGCACTGTACCAGACATGGAGACTTCACTGTCATCCATTATTTGAGCTTTGGGGCTGAGGAAAATGTTTTTGCCGCTCACACAAAGTTGAATAAAGCTTTCATTCTGAAAAACTGAAACATCATGAAGTATATAAAAATGAATATAAATGTTAATTCACAGTAAGTGAAAAGATAAGTGGAAATACAATATGTAAAAATTACCTTAATCAACATATTAGTCTTCTCTCTGTACAGACCTTACTTAAAGCCTCATTATCAGAGGATCATAAAACACGCGGATGATGTCTCACATGGTGGAAATACACAGATACAAGATAAGCCAAGCTAGGCATGATTCTCACCATTAGGAAGCTCATAGTATAGCTGGAAGTGCAGGTATTTTACAAGTGAATAAATTGAGAGATTGACAAATCAATGTCAAATTACTAGTACAGAGATTACAATTTTTGGAGGCAGATGGGGATATAATGCTATTTGACATCAAAAGAGAAGTCTGGGAAGTTAGTGTTCAAGCTAAGATCTGAAGATGGTTCATCAGGTGAAAAAGTTAGATGAAATTCATTCAATATGGAGTTTTTCAGTGCAGACTTACACTTGGGAAGAAGTGGACTTCTATGTCACCAACTGAGGCTCTTACACCTGGGGAGCAGAAAGCAACAGAGGTCATAGGGAGAGGGAAAGTAAAAACACAGAAATGGTACAGATAGGGCAGGGTTGTCAAGGCAATATGGATTTTATTCTCAGAGCTACAGAAAGTTATTGAGCTGTGATTAGCCAATGGATAATATTATTTTCCTTTATTAAAATAAAATAAACAAAAACATGCTAAGTGCTGGATGAAAAGTGAAATGTATAGGGACACAAATATAAGTGATGAGACTAGAAATAAAAGACAAAGGGGCCTATACAACTCAGAGTGGAGTTATATCAGTAAAGAGGAAAAGAGATGAAGCAACTGTAGATTTATTTGGAGATAGAGATCAAAAAATCCGGTGTGGATTTGATATGGGAATTGGAGAATTAAATAAAGCAAAAGTGTATAGATGGAGCATCCATTTAAAAATACAGAGAACACAGAAGGCAAAGTAAATGGGGAGGGTAGATGACACAAATTTTTAATTTGAGGAAAGATAAGGTAGAAAAGTGAGTCAGATAAAATGCAGAATATTGAATAAGCATTTACTTAAATGAACTGGGAATAAAGTGTAAGGTCTGATTTAACATGACACTTTCGGCACCACAGGAATAAAAATGCATTTACACTTATGAGAGTGAGATTAAGATTTTCTAGTGAGACCCAGACAGTAGCGATTGAAGCATGTTCAGGAAAGAGCATGAGAAAATGTCATTTTTCAAAGGTGGAAAGGGAGTGCCTGTCAAATGGGAATAGAAAGAAACAACCAGAAACAAATGAGAAAAGTATAAAAAACATTGGAAAAATAACTTTTTTACAAAAGTAAAGCATGCTTATAAAAATACTAAATAAGGACCTGCCAAGCTATTTGAAAAATAGTGTAAGTTAATAGTTAATAAAACATAATTTAATCATTAAGATAAGCTAAAAATCAGTACCTTAATAATCGCTAGGGATAATATAGATGGGTTTACTGGCTAATTAAGTAATACAGAAATAGAGATGTTATTTATATATATATATATATATATATATGTATGTATGTATATAGCAAATTTTTAAGAAGCTGTAACAAAACCAATGATAGCAATAAAAAAGGAAGCAAAGGAAATGAAGTTGGAGGTAAGTGTGTGTTTTTTCCAAAGTAAAAGATATTACAGACAATTTGGATATTAGTTAAAATTATCAGTAGAGACAGGAAGATTTGAAAATGCAGAAAAGAATTAGAGGAGCATGTTGATAGTGGGTGAGGTATCTGTTGATTCTAACATTTGAAAGGAGTTGACTTCATTTTCTATAATTGGGAAGAAGAATATGATGGGAACTGATCCTAAAATTTGTCTGAATTTTTTTTGGGCAATAAGAAATTTGAATTTTATGGCTATATCTTTTATTCTTGTCAGTGGAGGAGAGTAGAGAAGGAGTACTTGGTCCAGAAGAAGTTAGAAAGTAGAAAGTGAACTATTTCGTGTAGTGAGTGAGAGAACTTGCCAGAAAATGTCATTGACATTTGAGAAATTATTGATCATGAATTTATAAAAATTCCAAAATTTCCTACATCCTGACTTTCTTCATCAGATGAGGAGGAGTACATATTGGCTTACACTGTATCCTAGGCAGATATGTGACAAGGAGAGCAAAATAAGTTAATTAAGTCTGTTTCTAAGGGAAAAGATTAAAATAAAGATCTGTGTTAATTAAGATGTCTCCTTAGTTGCTATAAAAATGGCTAATAAGTAGCTTATGAAATAAATCTTCACAAAAATATGTAACACAATCTTTCTAGATTTGATATTAAATTTTACAGTGGATTTGACTAAAAATTTTAAATTTTTAAAATATCATTCTCAATATCATTTTTCATACGATGGTCTAGGTAGGAAGTATCCATTGGCTTCCACCTTCCCATCTACCCCTGTAGCAGAAGGAAGGAAAGGCATGAGAAGCCTGTTGTGAGGGCACAATCCAAGACATGAAGTCATCGCTTCTGTTTCATTAGACAAAACATACTTATATGGACACATCTACCTGCAAGCCAGCATAAGAAAAATTATCTTTTTTTTGTGATGATCCAAATACCAAAGTCTAACTACAGAGAAAGGGGGAAATTAGCAGCCTCTACCATAAACACTAAGGAGCACATGCTAGGAATGTAGACAACGTAATAGAAAGGAAGCTACTTAGGAAACAGCTCCTTCATGTATATGTTTTCCTCTTCAATAGTGAAAAGTGTTCAGCAAAAGAGCTTAGATTTCAAGCACAAAAATTGTGCAGTAGAAGTTTCATTTAATAGACAGGCTAAACTGTACACTCCAAAGGAAGGAGTAATTAATTAGAAATTCTGGAATCAAAGGATGTTAATAAATTCAAATGTGGTAAATTGTTTTCAAAATCATGGAAATAATATTTTGTTTCCTAGAATGTATATTTATGTAATTTGGCATAGTTTTCTTTATAATTTATTTAACAGTAAAATGGTGGATAAGTCTATAACAGGACCAAATTATCAGAACATGATCCTACTTCAAAGGTTAATGAAACCATAATTAGTATCGCTTAAGCTACATGTTGCTGAAAAGAAAAATAAATCCTATTAATCCTTCTTAGTTCACAAATTATTGACATGATAGGCAATAATCTCTTAGCTTTATGATGTCAATTTAGCTAAAATGTTTGAACATGGAGCTAAAAAATTCTCCCTATTTGAGTGGTACAAAGAAACAAAACTAATTCAATAATGAAGAACAGAAAATGAGACATAAAACTAAAAAAATTATATACAAAAGTATATCTCTAAGCATACCTTTATACACAAAAAATCTATGACAGAAAAAACGTACTTGGACTAAAATATTTGCATTCAAAACTAAGATGTTTTATTAAAATACTTGAATATCTGAATATAATATTCAGTTAAAATATCTTACATATACAATAAACCAAAATTTAGTTATATTGGTATAATCTCCATTGATGATCAAAGTTTCCAGCTTTCTTCAGCCTATTTTTGTCAGGGAAACAAAGCATAATATGGAGGTGATATATTTTAACAAAACTGATAAAAACTTGGGGTAATTTTTTTAGATTTATATTGTAGGAATCTTCACTTGCAGTATATAATTTTGGTGACATTTAAAAATCTTGATATATTTACAATTTTCCATTTTTCAAATGATTGATAATGAGCATTGTATATTATTTTTGTAAAGACTGATTTAAAATTGTTTCAAACTGTCAATGAATATGAGTTAGATCCAAACCTGTTAAATGAGCACTACTCTGTATAGTTCCTGAATTTCTACTTCACCTTTAGTGTTGAGTGCTTAACATGCTATTGTTGATTTTTATTATCATATGTGATGGGTAATGATGGTTAATGTTGACTGTCAACTTGGCTATATTAAGAGATCCCTTGCAGATCAGTAAACTCACTTTGAGTGTGTCTTGAAGGTGTTTCTGGAGGTGACTGACATTAAGGTCAGTGACTAAGAGGGGAGAATCCCATTCTGATTGTAGATGGCTTGTGGCCCAGAAAGAATGAGAAGAGAAGAAAATGCAAAATCACCCTGTGCTTAAAAGCTGGATTCGACTACAGTTTGTACATCTTTTGCTACTGCATTTCCTACAGGCATCAGACTGTAGCTTCTTTAGTCTTTCAGTGAAGACTCAGAGCACGACTTTCCAGGAAGCTTCCATGCCTTCAATCTTGGACTGAAGTTGCATCTTTCAGTCCTTCTTGTTATTGGTTCTTCCACCAAGTAGCTACTGGATTATTTGGCTCATCTATATGCAGATGGCCTTGTGGACTCTGATCCTATAAGTCGATCCAATACATCAAATATATTAATTCTGCTCCTCCCAAGAACCCTAACCAACATAGCATGTAAAATAATGTGTATTTAAATGTTCATGCGTTGGGTTCTGTGCTTTCAATGCCCCTCTGCTATTTATAATTGAACATGTGCTATATACCTTTATGTATATCTGGTTTTATGTTTTTTTAAATTTTATTTTATTCTTACATTTTAGGTATAAAATATAATGACATTCATAATCAGAAATTTTCACCTTTACATAATCTCTCTTGGTTCTTTTTTCCCCATTTCCCCTGCCCTCCCTTCAACCCTTCCATCCCTCCTTATTTACAAACATTTTGTTTCCATTTTTTCATTTTCTCATACTAATTCCTTTCTCTTCTTTTCTTTCCCCTACCCCTCCCACTTCCCCTACCCCTTTGCCCCTTTTCTTCCTATTCCACATTATCTATTATATCTTTAACTCACTATTTAACTTTCAGTTTCTCACACCAGAGAAACTATTTGGTATTTCTACATGTGTGTCCTATTTATTTCAATTAAGAGTACTGCCTCAATGTGAATCCATTTAGCTATAAAAGTCTCTAATTTCCCATTTTTTATGGCTGAGTAGTATTCCATTTTATTAAAAAAAAAACATATTTTCTTTATCCAGTCTACAGTTGATGGGCATTTGGGCTGCTTTCAAATTTCAACTATTACCAATTGTGCTGCTATGATCATGGGTGCCCATATATCACTGTGGTATGATTCTTTTCATTCTTTGGTGAAGATACCCAATAGGGGAATAGCTGGGTTAAATGGGACTTACAATCCTAGTTCTTTGAGATATCTCCATACTGATTTCCACAGTGGTTGCACCAGTCTACACTCCCATCAGCAGTGGAGCAGGGTTCCTCTTTCCCCACAGCCCCACCAGCATTTGTTATTGGTTGATTTCATGATAGCAGCC
>NW_004624748.1:32023228-32074255 GCF_000247695.1 Heterocephalus glaber | reverse complement strand
TATGTCAAGCTCTTTTCCCCTGCTTGGGAAGTTTTCTGCCATTATTTCTGTGAAGAGTTTTTTTATGTCATCTGCACTGTCTCCTCTTTCTTCATTGAGTCCAATCAGTCTTATGTTATTCTTCTTTGCATCATCTAGCAGTTGCTGGATTGGTTTTTCATGTTCCCTTACAATTTTGAAGCAATTTTTCTTTTCCTGGTCATTAATTGCAATCTTATGTTCTATATCTGAAATTCTGCCCTCACATTGGCTCATTCTGCTGTGTAGATTTTCAATGGAGATTTTAATCTCCTGGAAATTTGTTTGTCTCTGTTTTATGGATTCCATTTGTTTCCTATGTTAGAATTCCATCATGTCCCTCTCTAGATTTATTCATCATGTCTTGCACTCTGAGCACAATCTATGCTGTTATCTGAGAAATTATTTCTGTTTTCATTTTTTCCAGATCCTCTTTTGTTGCCAGTTCAGGAAGTCCAGGTGTTTGAGTATCAGAGTGTTCCATCTCATTTCCCTTTGGGGTTGTTTTAGATGATGTCGAAGTCTGGTTTTGAGACTCATTTACATGTCTTCTCCTTTTAGCTGGGGGTGGGGTGTGCTCTTGGTGCCTGTGTGGCTCCCCTCCTCTGTGCTGGGAGTGGTGGAATGGTGTCCTATGTATTTGTGTTAATTCTGTTCTTCAGATTAATTTTTGTTCTTATACTTCTGAAAATATTATTTATTCACCTTCATTTGGCATTAGACCTTTGCTATGATTTGGATAATTGTCCCTCAGTAGCTCATCGGTTAAAAGCTTGGTCTTCCCTATTAGGAGTTAGTGGAAACCTTAAGAGGTAGGGCCGAGTAAGATGTCTTCCAGACATTGGGGGTGTATCCTTGAAAGAGACAGCAGACTCTGTCTATTCCTGTTCTCTCTTTCATTCCCGACTATGAGATGAGATGAAGTACTTTCTTCTTCTGTGAGCTCCTGTAATAATGTATTTCCCCTTCCTAGGCCCAAAAGCAACTAGGACAACCCACCATGAAATGAAACCTCTAAAATTGTGAGCCAAAATAAATCTTTTCATAAATTGATAATCTTAGGTATTTGTTGAAGTAATGGAAAGTCAAGACAGCTTTAAATTAGAAAATTTGTGCTCTTATTAATTGATAGTCATAGCATAAATTTCATTATTTGAATCTGTTTTTAATAATTATACTTTTAAAGACATTGACTCACACAATTAGGCTTTAAAAAATGCATTTAATTCATGATAGAAATGCATTTAAATAGATGGGTGATTACTAATATAGCCTGTAAATTTATAATGCTGGAAGTATACATTTTATTAGCATCAATTGAAGGGAAATTAATCAGAAGTCTTTCAGTTATATGTAATAGAAATTCAACTTAGTCTCACTTACTCTGAAGACAGAATTGATATAGTAATGTAAATGGCACATTAACAAAATATCATTACTCATTGGAGGCAAATATTAGGGAGAATACAGATTGGAATGAGTATTGTGTAAAGAATGAAAGGGGCTGGGAAAGTGGCTCAAGAAAAGAGCACTTTTCTGGTATTGCCAACACCCTAGGTTCAGTTCTTAACACTACAGAAACAAACAAACAAACAAACAAACAGAGTTGTTTGATTGGCCGGGCCTAAGCCATGTGCTTATTCCTTCTGGCTTTATTTATTGAGATGACTATATAGAGGATCCTCTGTTATGAAAAAAAATGTGTCTTTTTCAGGGGAAATCATCTGTCCTGAAATGTTTCATTTATGTGGAATAAACATCCTCCTATATAATTAGTATGCTAGCTTCCTTTTGCTCCCATAACACAAAACCACAAATATAGTCTTGTATTTCATCATGGTTTCTCTATGTTATAAGTCTGAAATCATATGGCTACTTTTTCTTCTCTTATTCCTGATAGACTACAATCTAAGGCTTAGCTAGGACTATAGTTCTCTTCTGAAATCCAGGATTCCCTCTCAAGCCTGCTGATTGTTCAGAGAATCCATTTACTTCTTACATTTCTCCTGTATTACCTTGTGTTACACATTCTTTTTGTTTCGTTCTTTCCATTTATTAGTACATGTTTGCAGTACATAATGATTACAATCTTTGGAGGAAATCGGTATATGTTCACAACACAGACTGTTGCCTAATGTAAATGTAATTATGTTATTTCTTTGTTTTCAATTGCCCTTTTGTGTTAATGACATTTAGGATAAAATTTAAACTCACTAGCTCTGTCTTCAGGATCCTTAATATTTCAAGTTTGGGTTATTTGTCCAGCATGGAGAAACATTACTCCAGTGATAGTCTTTACTCAAGTTTCATCTTAATTGTTTGATGTGAAGAAGTCACAAGACTCTCCTCCTCATCATTGTTTTGTCACACAGGCACAGACTAAAAGCAATACCTTCCTCATTGTGATGCTTTTAAAAAGTCAGGCCAGAACATGGTTTTTGGAGAGAAACTTTGGATCCCCATTTGTTTTTATGGTTTTGCTATTTATATTTCTATGAAAAAGAGTTAATTTTCACAAGAAACATATCCATTCTGTTCCTTTTACTGAGGTGTCTATATTATTTGTCTTTTTGCCT
Source organism: Heterocephalus glaber (assembly GCF_000247695.1). The sequence goes on along the minus strand of NW_004624748.1, from coordinate 32,071,661 downwards.
GTTAGGTAACCATTTCATATTTAAATTGGTTTCACCTAGTACCTAGCTAATAGGAGGCACTTAGCAAATGTTGGTTGAATTAGGGAAAGACTAAACTGAGTTTATGCATTACAATAGGCCATTTCATATGGACAATCTTGTAGAGCCAATTTAAATAGTTTTTGAGAAGAAAGGTGTGATAGGATGAGTGAAGTCTGTTCCCCAAAATAGTTATAACCAAATCATCATAATGTTAAAATTGAATCATGTTTTTTAAGTAATATTTTTTAATTAATATAAAAGATATTTACCAGATGCATGTAAGTTAGAGATTATGGGATGGGGAAGATTATTCTCAGGTAGTAAATCACAAGTTCAATATAATCACAAGGGTTCTAATAAGAAGAAAAAGAGGACCAATGAAGAAAAGGATTCAGCCAGGAAACAAAAGGCTAGAGTAATGTGCTAAGATCAATGAAAAAGCCACTGAAGAATGGCAGCACCTTGACAGTGTTGCTTTCTTTATTTGTAAGTTATAAATCTCTGCATCTGAACAGAGATCTTCTCAGAAATAATAAAATACTTTATATCTGTACCAATGGGAATTGTTGAAAATAGCCTCTAACTAAAGTATATATTAAAACATTGGTCAAGAAATGAAGATCTAGGATAATTTAGAAACAAAAGAACAAACTGGATGTACAGAGAGAGGTTATGGAAAGCAGTTTTCTTAACAGAATAGGAGCACAATATAAGTTTATTTTTAAACACTGCATGCTATTTTAAGTGCTCTGAATTAATACAGAGTATTAAAACATTTTACTATAATTTGCAATTCTGCTGTGCCTGATTCGCTTGAACAGTAAACATGTTCTTTATTTACAACATATTTGTTTTAAGTTACCCTCTGCTAACTTTTCCTAATTGGAGAAGTTATTTTAACAGTTGTTTGTAAAATAAACTCAACTATTCATGTATAAGTAACCAGTGAAACTAATTGACAATCTTTCTGTCACAGTTGATTTCAAATGTCTCTGTAATGAATCCTTTGGATAATTAAATGCATACATCCTTAGTGAAATAAAGTAGGTGCATTTACTAAAACAATATTTGTTAATTCTGTATGGGTATAGTCAGCAAAAGACAGTGTTTAATAAAGTTTAATAGTTTAATAAAAACTATTAAATATTAAAATCTAGGAAAACAATTTAAAACAAAAATATATAAATATAAGTAAATAATCGCGTTTCATTTCACTCCTTCTAGATGTATGCTTAAAATAGTGGTGTTAGTTGTAAAATAAACCTGTAAAACGTAAATGACTTAAATTCATGAGAACAAGAGATGGAAATGTGGAAGAATAAATAATAATGTAAATGAGGAAATATTTATACAGTTAAAATTACAGTAGAAGGCTAGATTATAAATATGTGGATAAACAGCACCTACGTATCTCTGCAGGTGGGAAAAACTAAAAGGGGTTTCTTACCCTATTTAATACCATTTGATATTAATACTAATTCACATATTTGTTAGTAAATAAGAATGAATAGGAGAACGATGAAAAGCCAATGCACAGCAAAACTGATAGCTTTTCCAGGATCGACAGTTTGTTATAGTTCCATATAAAAGCAATACTGATTGAAGCCTGAAGAACAATGTTGGTAATTTCATACTTTATACCCCAATTAGACATATTGGTTGCTTGAATAATTTCCACCTAGGATAAATGGTGGTTGAATTATTGTTTCACCTTAAAGAAAATATCCTTCTCAAACTCTACATCTTTTTTCTAATCCCCTGGTTAGTATTCAATTAATAATTTTGGTATTGTTTTTAAAATGACTTCAAGATCCCAACTACAGTGACATTTATTCATGATTCTGACATTCTATTGCATGCAAAATTACCTTTTTTGCTTTGCAAAATTTGCTAATTTGCCCATTTGAAATAAACTCCATTTTCCTGTTCCACTTTTTAATTTTAACAAAAATTTTGTTGCTTTCTTAAATGAATTAATAAATTGTTCTCCACTTTGTATGCACAATTTTGATTTGAGCTGCAGCTATTTGTTCCACAGTTCTCTAAACAGCTCAGTAGGTCTTCCATTGTCTTTTGTGCTATGACTTATTATAGTCCCTTGTTTATTTTTAACTTTTACATAATTATAACTTGGATTTAATAAAATACCTTTAAGTTGTCCCCTATATCTTTATTTGTGTATTTCTCCATATGCCTTCCATTAATTGTGAATATTTCTAAAATTTGAAATCTGGGAGTGAGGGCAGATCCTAGCCCCGAGTCTGTGCAATTTGGACATCGTCTTCTTTCTTGAATAAAGCCCTCATGAACAGCTCAGTCATAGATGAAATAAAAACTGATACACAAGATAAGTTTGATCTAATTCATTTTTCAAAAGGCTCTCTCAAATTTTGGGTTCACAAAAGAGCCAAGAATAGATATATTTCACACAGAAGGAGTGAATTCTACAATTGGTTGGTCTTGCATGAAGTGTTTACAGACCCTCTTCATAAATACTTGGTATTCCATTCACTCTTAAACTCACTTCAACCTCATGTCCTTTGGTTTTTACCAAACATTTCCTACTGACAGATTATTCCGACTCTTGCTAGTTTTGTACTTACCTGATCTTCATAAAGCATTGATCCTATGATTGAAAACTTCCTCCTTGGAAAGCTGAGAATATCTTCATAAATGTGGAAGAGCCAGGAAGTGACACAATATAATAAAAGCAGTATTTTTGGACATATCTATACTCACTAATATTAAAGAAAAAATAAATTAAAAAATACTGAAACAATTTTTTCTTTCTACTAGGATTTAGAGGACGTGGAAGACTTTCTCCCTTATGGACAGAAAATGTAGATACAGAATAAAAATCAAACTCTTTCTTGGTGCTAGCAAAGAATGATAGGAGCACTAAAGTGTTCAATATACTGAAATTCTGAGCAAAAGACTACTTCATAAATAAACTTATAATCATGAATCAGGACTTAAAAAAGGAAAAATAAGTATCCCCAACCTAAGCAGTTTCCCCTTAGAATTTCCCCTCACTATGGTTGTGTTCTTTGTTCTAGTTCAAATAAAATTATCAATTTTGTTCCTGTGAGTAAGATTTCATAACCTTCTGTTCTCATAAGACCCTGTTTTTACCTGACCAAGGCCACCATGCTAAGTTACAAAACTGTCACAGCTTGACTAACTGCCTTTGTTCTGCTTCTATCCATAGGTTTTTTTGCCATTAGACCAACTTCCCTCCACAACATGACTAAATCTAGAGTCCTTCCTTTATTCTGGGCTGAGTCTTAGGATACAAGCCCACTGAGGTGGTGTGACCTAAATATATCCTCCTGTTTCCCATGTTTGCCTTTCCAGTCTCTTAAATTCTGCAACAACCATGGTAGCTATTTTTTCTCATAACAGGTACATAATCTAGGTACAAACTAAAGAAAGGTGTGATAACTTGTGATGATGGGTAGGTTGGCAGGATGGAAGGAGTAGGAAAATGTCCAGATGTAAAACAAATCACTTGGTTCATAATAGTCTTTTCCATGCTATGCCTCTCATTTTGTCATGAAGAGAGTTAAAATGAAGAGAAGAAGCACATAGTCACACATGCTATGGCAACGTTTGGGAACCATATTCTTAGTAGAATTTCATGTGAATGGAAATCTGCAAACTAAAAACATTCCAATCTACAGCTGGGGTTAAATAGCGACATGATCAAACAGGCAGCTGTAGGGATAGCAACAAAAAAGATAGACTGAGGTTGGAATAATTACAGTTGTGCTCAATCTCACTAAAGCCACACCTTCAATTATAATTCAATTGAATTTAAGACTTTAAGAATCTCAATGATCAGTTTCCCACTCCCCTAATCTCCAGACAGATGGAAGTGTTCAGATTGTGTACAAAATTAAGCAATGCAAAACAAATAGCAACCAACAAGACCAACATTCTCCATTGTGTTTTAAAAACATCAATAAACTGTAACATGTAAAAGAAGAAAAACTGACCCAGTAACCAGAAAAATCAGTCAGCAGAAGCAAACACATAAATGAAACCATATTGAGATAGTAGGTGTAGTAGTCTGTTCATGGTACCATAACAAAATACAAAGTAAAGAAATCTATTTTCTCACACTTCTAGAGGCTAGAAATCCAAGATCAAGGTCTGGTTGATTGGATTTCTGGTGAGGGTTCTTTTCTTTTGGCTTTCTCATGGTTGTGTTCCTGCTGTGTCTTTACATGGTCTTTTCTGAGTCTGTTGCAAAGGGAGAGGGAGAGGAAAAGGAAAGGGAGAGGAAGATGGAGAAGGGAGAAGGGAGAAGGGAGAAGGGAGGGGGAAGAGGAGGGAGAGAGAGACTGAAAAGAATCAATCTGGTGCTTCTTCTTCTCTAGACACCAGTCCTACTGGATCAGGATCTCATCAATGCAAGCTTATTTAACCTTCATCAGTTCCTTAGAAGCCCTATCTCCAAATATAAACAAAGTGGACCATGGGGCTGAAGTATGTAGTACATAGATGCATTCAGTCCTTAACAGGAAAGGAGTTCAAAGCTTTTATTTATGTTAAATAATTACATAGATAAAGAGTGAATGTATTACCTATTTAAGGAAAAAGTGGAAACATGAAAGAAAATTAAAGTGAACAAAGTATTATTTCTAAAGCCATAAGGTTATGGGATAGTATTAATAGGATGTTTGACTTGGAAGGAAAGGACTGTGGAATTTGTATTTTAGGTAGCCCATTAGAATGTAGATGAATCAATGAACTCTACAATGATATCAATGGCAAATGGAAACACAAAGGAGAAATGAGAAATACAGGAGCAGAAAAAAGACTTGAGTAAAAAGTGTTATTTTCACAATTTGATTGAAAACATGAGCTACTAATTCCAAGGAGTTAAAACACAACAAAAGCAGAAATAAAACCACAAAGGATGAGTAGAGAAGATTATATGTGGTTGTATCTCAGTCAAGTTTCTGAAAACTCAAGTTAAAGGAAAATTTATAAAAGAGAAACAGACATGGTTTAGGCAACAATAATGTTGACTCACTTATTGGAAATTTTACAATCAGGAAGACAATTAAATGATGTCTATTAGAACAACAAAGTAAAATAAAAATAAAGGTGAAATATTTAATACTAAATGACTAAAAACATCAAAAAATAAAATTTAAAAAATAGAAAATTGCAGCATCTATAGAGATATATTCACAGACTTATAATTTAACTGCACACTTATAATTGAAATTCAGGAGAGATCACATCGGAACCTATATGAGGCTAGAAAAGAGGAGAATTTGAAGAAAATCTATAAGTTGCTGAAAGAAAACAAAATGCTAACCTACAATTCTAAATACAGCATAAGAATGTTTCAGATAAATGAAAACTAATGCAACCCATTGCCAGAAGACTGATGCCTGAAGATATATGTTTTTCCTGAAGAAATTTATCCCAAATAGAAACATACAATTATAGAAATTTTAAAAATATTAGAAACAGCCAATCCATGGTAAATATAAATTACTACTTCATCTTAATTTATTTAATATAGATATGAGAGTCTGAGGAATAAAAAACTTTGTGTTGTTTATAATCAGAGTAGATATGACAGTGATAGCACAAAAGATAGAGGAGTATACAAAATTAATGCAAGGTTTTTACATTTATGTGAACTAGTGCAATGTAAAATCAAATGTGAATTAATACAAGTTTTTGGATTTATGTAAATTAATATATAAAAATGTCTTGTTTGGCTTTTTGAGCCATTTTCTCTCTATGTTGTTCAGGATGACCTTGAACCACTGTCTCAGCCTCCCAAGTGCTAGGATTAAAGATGTGTGTCACTACTGCTGGGAATATATGAAAATTTGTATAGAAAACAAAATTCAACACATCTAACAAATGGTTTCTGTAAGAGAAAAACATTAAATAGATATATATAAGTACTTGGTAAAAACAATTAAAAATATACTCTGCTAAAAGTAAGCATAAGAAGTATATCAATATTGGCCAACATATATATTCAGGAAAATATTAGTAACAGGGAAAATCATTAGAAACACAGAGCAATCATATGTGTATACATGTGACTAATTATTGAACTTCAATGTACCTGAAAATATTGACACCATTAAAAGGAGAAATGGACAATATCAAGTCATTTAAAACAAGTATAATCTCCTTTGTTATCAATTCATAAACAGAAAAAGTCATTAAACACATAAATGACTAAAAATACTCAGTCTAATTTAATTAACTGGAATCCACAGAACAATACATTCACCCATTTCAAAACTATTTTAAATACATATTATTGACCATGTGCTGTATCATAGAGCAAATTGGGGTATATTTAAAAAGATATAGATCATTCAGAGTATGGTGGCAAAAGAATATTAATGTATAGTTTTCTTTTTCTTTTTTTTTTTTACCTAGTATCAAACTCGAGGACCTCGTACTTATGGGGCAGGCAGCAGAATCACTGAGCTAAATCCCCAGCCCAAGAATATAAATGTAGAAAAAAATAGATGTCGGTTATCTAAGATAGATAAATAGCTATCTAGGAGGATCCCCTAAGACATTTTATATATAAAGACTCAAATTAAGACTAAAAGGTTGGAATTGAGATGAACCATGCAAAAGCTAATCATTAAAAGAGTTAATGGAGAAATCTCCATCAAAGTTTGAGACAAGAAAACATTATATTACAAAAGGAACAATTTATTTAAAAAAAATTAATTTGTCATAGTAACCTAACTGGTAAATATGTGTGCAACTACTAATATATGTTCAGCATACTGAAAACAAGAATTTTAGAATTTAAATAGAAATAGACAAAACTATAGTTACAGTTGAAGATGTTAGTATGTTTTTCAATAGTCATTAGAAATAATGAAAACAGTAAGGATATAGATGATTTGATGAACACCAGCAGCAAACAAAAAATAATTGACATAAAATACTTGATGTTATAGATGCTCAAAATGACTGAATGCACACTGCTTTAGCTTAATGAAAACAGAACAAATGCTGCACCATAAAGAATATAAATTTTCAAGAATTAGCGCAGATAAAGTTCCTTGATCATAATGGTAATATATTATCAATATACAATAAAAAGATATTAAGGAAATCACTTTTTTGAAATTTGGTAACACAGCTATAAATAATCCCTCTGTCAATAAAGAAATAATAAGACACACAGGAAATATTTCTAATTGGATAACAATTAAAAAACAATTTTATTAGATGAAGCTTAATCAATTAAAATATTTACATCCTTTTATTGAGAGAAGAAAAATATAAAACCAGTGAATGAAACATTTACCTAAAGGAACTAGAAAAAGGAGAACAAATTGAATTAAATCTAAGTAAATGAAGAATATAATAAAACTGATAATCAATAAAATAGAAAACAGAAAAAGAGTCATAAGTTCTTCTTTGAAACTCATCAATAAATTTGATTATTAGAAAGGCTAATTAAAAATAGTGACTCAAATTACAACTATAAAGACAATATGAAGGGACATAATGACAGGCTCTATATACCTTAAAAATACAATGAAGAAATGATATCACAGCATTTACAAATAAATTAGTGATGTAGGTAGAGAGACTTAATTACATTACTGAACATTTCTAAGTAGAATAAAGTGTTTGTTTATGAGCAGGTTTCCTAACCTTCTGTTTAGTAGTAGTGGTTCTTACCTTTTCATTGAAAAACTTTACTCTCTAATTCTTTCAATTATTGAAAAAGAGGTCTTTTGATAACCTACATGGTAATAAAAAAATTAATCTTACTGAATGCTACTGCTTTATTTAGTGTATTCTGAATCCTGCACCTTTCTTCAATCTTAATACTCCTGATGGTGACTGGAAATTTCATTTCATAGTATAGTAACTAAGAGAAGACATACTTTTTCTGAGTCAAAAAATGGAAATGAGATGCAGAGGAGGAGATACGCCTTTGTCTGAAAAGTTCCATAAGTCAATCCCTGATGAACACGCTGAATTAGTAGTACTGTGAATATGTAAAAGATTTTTCTGAAGTCAAGGAGATAGAAGAATTTTATCATATACAAGGAGGATAATGCAGGAGGGAGCAGACTGAAGTACTAGGTGACATAGGCAATCTCTGCGCCAGTGCTAGAAAAGCCTCTGCCATAGTTATAAACTTCTATGAAACATTTTTTCTTCAATTTTGAGGCATTTTTCATAAAAATTACATTCATGAGCTTTAAATGTGGCACTGCACATCATATAAATCAAGCTATGTAAGGATATACTTTAGCTTAATTTTATAGACTTAAATTCATTAATAATTGTGAATGTGTATTGGCTAAAGCTATGTTTCTATGACTGGAATCTGGAAAAATATCAAGGATGATTCATCTTAATTGTTATTTTCTGTGTGTCAATGTTTACTTACAGACTGAACTGCTGATATATAGGTGAGTAATCACTCCAAAAGGCACACAATTCTTACATTATTATTTACTAATTCAGTAAAATATTTGCTTGCATCCTTTTTCAGCAAAATTACTAATTATGTTAAACAAGATTTTCATATAATTTGTTTTCTATGGACATATGTGCCAAATTAGATGAACAGCTCTGATTTGTTAAATTTGGGGATATTTTTCTCTCTCCCAAAGCAGTAACAATTAAATTGTCAATACTATTTCTTAAAATAATATTTACATTGAGAAATGAACCATGAGTAGGACATGTTATATTCAAACATTGCAATAAGGTAACTATTTAAATTAATTATTAAATTTTAAAAAAGAATTCATTATTATATAATTGTGATATTTTCATTTTTACACTAATTTAAATAATATCTAGATCTGTGGGTGGTCTCTCTAGAGGAGACCAGAGATCCCGGAGAGCACCAGCCTTTAAAGAAAGAAAAGGAGACAGCCTGGGGGACGAACACCAGCTTATTCTCCTGACACTGTTCAACAATCACAAAGGAAAGAAGTAAGGCTTTTATACATGTAGGAAAGCAGTTTAGTCATTCTGGCTATTGTCTTTCTGGTTTTAACATCTGGGGATAACAAGTGACTTTAAGTGACTCATAAAAGCTACAAGTGAATTTACATGTCCCTCCTTTCCGTTCACCAATCCACACATCTAAGAGCACACCACAGCCCTCTTCTTATCAGATGGTATCAAGAAAGCAGGGTGACCTCAGCAGAAATCAAGCCCACTGGCCCACCGCAAACATCACAGATGTACAGAATGAATTGTATCTCTCTCACCACCCATACAGTCATTGGGTTGCAGTCCTCTGATCCCAGACAATGTTTACTAAGAAAACTAGGAAAACCTGTTTTTCTTCTGTAAAACTTTTACAATATTTCTTAAAGTTTCCTCGAATTCTTTTAACAAAAAGACTTGTGGAAATTCCCAGAAATGACTTCTTAATTTTCTCAGCTAACTAACTTCTTGTGATCAATTCTTACAACTAGATAACTAAAGGGCTGGGGATTTAGCTCAGTGGTTCCAGCGCCTGCCTCACAAGCTCGAGGCCCTGAGTTTGATCCCTGGTACCAAAAAAACAAAAAACAAACAAACAAACAAAAAACAAACTAGATAACTAAATTCAACAATTTCCCACAATTCCCCCTTTTTTATTTTATTTAGGCTAAATTCTTGATTATAACATTGAGAAAATCAACAGATGAGAACTTGAAAGGCCAGGAAGGGAGACATCTTGTGCCAGCTCAATTCAATGTTTGGTCCTTCTATAATTTTATAAAATAGCAAGAAATATAGTAAAAGAGGAAATAATATTGAAAAAAAATCATCCTTAAATCCATTAATTATTGTATAAAGGGACTAGAGATGGTTTCTGTTTTTGTTTTAGCATATAAGTAATTCCTTTCTTTGGGCACAATCCCACACAATAAGGTAGGCATTGTATGCCACAACACAATAACAACAAACATAGGGTAACAATTATGACTACAAGAAAAAGCTGTTTTTACCATTGCATATTAGGCAACTATTGGGTTAACCATTGAAACAAATCCCATCCTAATTTTTCATTATGTATTTTCTCTGTCAATTGTTCCAATTGTTTTATTTTTTCTTGAATCCCTGGGCTATTGTCAGTCATATTAAAGCAACACATATTTTTTTTTATTTTTTTACATCCTTGATGATGGAACAAAAGTAATCTATTGTTGTCCTGTTGTCTAGTATAGCCTGTCGGTGTTCTTGTAACTTCTGATTAATTAATACCAAGGCAGATGAGGTAGCGTTTAGACCTTTGACCACCTTGCATGCCAATTTTCGTAGTGCCTTTTCTGCATGAATTCCTATGGCAGGCTGAGCAAGCACAGATACTATCATAGGTATCACTTGAGCATCTGTCAAGAGACCTACATCATCATCACATCCTGGTTCAGTATAGGGTGACCAATGTTTAATTCTTTTGGGCGCTATCAAATCAGTTTGATCTGGCAATATTATGGCCAAGTGATTTAGGTAGCACCAAGTCTCAGATAAGTACGCAGGGATATAATTAAACATTACTCCTTCACATGCATAAAACCATCCTGATGGTAAAGGTATGTGACCATCATTATATATGATTTTTTTGTTCCTCATAACAGGTCATTTTTTCTAACTTTTCTAATCTTAGACATTTTGTAGTACAATTTTTATATATAGCACATTTTGTATTGTTTAACATAATCATTTGAGGTGTATATAACTAAATAGCATTTTTTGGTTTAAAATAAGAGGGAATCCCCCAATTGTAACTAACTTTATATGTAAGATTTTTTTCTGGGATGTCTTTAAACAAGGTATAAGTTTGTATCAGGCTCAAGGGAGTGGACACTGGGATGAGACAATCCCCTAATACATAATGTAAATTTACATCTGCATTTAAACAGAACTCAGACAAATTAAGTGATTCCAAATATTATCAGCAAGGTCCAATTGTTTTTGGGGTAATATTGCCAATGTTTCAGAAAATAATGATTTAAAAACAATGATCATAATAAATGCCAAATTACGGGTCAATATAGCAAACATTACCATTCCCAACAAAACTAATCCATCAGTTTCCCTTTTTATCTCTTGGACTTTATAAAAGTTTTTGTTTGAATCTAAGAACATTTTGTTAGAAGAGAGAGGGAGAGTCCAAAAGGAATCATGAATATATATTATAGGTTTTACATTTATCCAATTTTTAATTAGAATAGTACTAGTACCATTTTGAAGGGCCCAATAATCACAATCCGATATACTTACACCTACCTGAGGAGTAGATAAATTTAATAGAGATATCATAGTAAGGAAGAAAAGTACTGAACGTCTAGTCTCAGGGGGGCTGGGCCCATAGATGATATGTAGTCTCAAGCCTCTGTTACCAGATTAGTTAACATATCCCAATCAGGGAGTTTGGACTGGTATTTAACATGAGACATTTTCTTTCTTTTTCTCTTTGGTTTAAGAGAGAGCTTTCTAATTTTTTGAATGACCTCTTTTTTTGATCCTTCTGGAATAGTGCTTAAAGGTCGTTTAAGCGCTATTTGTTCTTGGAGACCCATTGCCCAGGTTAATGTCTTGACTCAGGAATTTAATTCTTTGTTCAGGAAGCCAGATTTGGGTCATTCCACCATCTGTGGAAATACAAGCATATCCCTTCCCTTTTGCAAACATTTGTCCTGGTGTCCAATTACCATGTTATAATTTTACCCAGACTGGTTGAGGTGATTCTGAGTCAATTTTTTTAAAATGTTTTTCAGCCTGAGATTCAGTGTCTCCTTGTGGCAAAATTTAAAAAAATAATGTAAATAAAGTAATATGTAAAAGTTGATGTGGTGTTTGTATTAATTGTTTCATAAATTTCTTATAGGTTACATTTTGTCCTTCACCTAAGGAATCAGTTTCTTTTCCCCATATTCCCCCTTTTTTATTTTATTTATTTGTAATTTTAACATATGATGAGCTCATTCTACAAATGCTTGTCCCTGAGGACTATAAGGAATGCCCGTAACATGTTTAATATGATACTCTTGTAAAAATTTTTAAAATTTTAAACTAGTATATGCAGGTCCATTATCTGTTTTTATAGATCCAGAAACTCCCATTATAGCAAAACATTCTAATAAATGAACAAGAACATGTTTGAGCAGAGGCACATATGAATTTGGAATAAATATCAATCCATACATTTAAATATCAGAATTTGCCAAATGGAGAATAATGAGTAACATTCATCTGTCAGGAATTATTTTTTTTGAAAATACCTCGGTGGTTGTACATGCTGATGTATGAAATGCCCACCACCATGGCCCACGCCATCAAGCTCACCATGTCTGGCAGGCTGCTCTTGTCCTCAGCCAGCACCAGCCCCACATGCACCGGCAGCTTCCACAGCACACGGCCGTTCATGTGCCAGCGCAGCTTGGCCAGGCCGGCAGAGCCTGTGCGGGCCCTAATGGGTTGGTGCGAGGGCCTCCCGGGTGCTGGGGGCTCACACTGCATGAAGCTGAGCGGTGCTTGGGCCATGGCGGCGTGGCAGCAGTGCCTCCAGGCCAATGTCCAGGAGCCAAAGCGGGTGCACAGCTGGGCAGACGGCATGTGGTACAGGCAGAGCAGCCAGTGCAGCAGCCAGCTCATGCAGGCCCGTCATGTTTGTTCCACACCACACGCACGCTACCCCCTATCCCCATTGTGGGCCATCTTTACACCGCATCCACCCGTGTAGGCACTTCAGTTGCCAATGCCTCACCTTGCCCTGGCCACCATCTTCCCCTGAGCTACTTTTTGAGGAGGAAGAAGAATCAATATTAAATTCCTATCTTTTGCCATTTCAGAGAGGATATGATTTTGTCATGGGCTGTATTTTAGATTTGGCTTTTAAAGATTTATTATTGTTTTTAACTATTGGCATAGGCTGATCTATGGGTCCTAAAAGATCTTGTTACATGGGCATAGTTTTATTAGACGTTTTTGTTCCTTGTGCTGAGGAACAAAGGTTTTTAATTTTTTCTTTGGCTGGAGTTAGCATAGAAGAACCCAAGGGTATAACTTGAGGGAGAGGAAAAGGAGCAAAAGGACAAGGAAACTCTTCTTCATCAGATTTATCATCCTTATCCTGAGGTATAATTTGAATTAAGCCACTTGTTGCATTTTTCTCATCTTCCTCAATTAAACCTTGTTCTTTAAGAGCTAATTTAGCCTGATCTGATAACTCTGTTCATGCAGTTAAACCTTCAGCACAATGAAGAACAAGCTGTATTGCAACAGCAGTTCCCCAAAACCTGTTATCAATCATTATTTCTTTTCTATAAGACTTTCAAACACAAGCAAGCACTTCACTCCATTTATCCTTGGACCAGCCCTCCTTGAACTCAGCCAAATTATAAAATCAGTTTGCTTTATGCAAACATTATTTTAGATGCTCCTTATGGATCTTAAATCCAAACTTCTTTAATAAAAGTTTAAGGTTTGAAATGGCTTCACCAAACTGTGAAGACCCCTGTCCCATTTTTACCCAGAAATTTTCTAGTCTTCCCTGACTCACAGAATGCCGATTGCTCCCTTATTTTCACCTTACCTCCACTGACAGGATTTGAGGTCCCTGTTCAGGTGCCACTTGTGGGTGGTCTTTCTAGAGGGAGACCAGAGACCCCGGAGAGCACCGACCTTTAAAGAAAGAAAAGGAGACAGCCTGGGGGACGAACACCAGCTTATTCTCCTGACACTGTTCAACAATCACAAAGGAAAGAAGTAAGGCTTTTATACATGTAGGAAAGCAGCTTAGTTATTTTGGCTATTGTCTTTCTGGTTTTAACATCTGGTGATAACAAGTGACTTTAAGTGACTCATAAAAGCTACAGGTGAATTTACAAGTCTCTCATTTCCGTTCACCAATCCACACATCTAAGAGCACACCACAGCCCTCTTCTTATCAGATGGTATCAAGCAAGCAGGGTGACTTCAGCAGAAATCAAGCCCACTGGCCCACCGCAAACATCACAGATGTACAGAGTGAATTGTATCTCTCTCACCACCCATACAGTCATTGGATTGCAATCCTCTGATCCCAGACAATGTTTATTAAGAAAACTAGGAAAACCTGTTTTTCTCCCATAAAATTTTTATAACATCTCTTAAAGTTTCCTGACATTTTTTTAACAAAAAGACTTGTGGAAATTCCCAGAAATGACTTCTTAATTTTCTCAGTTAACTAACTTCTTGTGATAAATTCTTACAACTAGATAACTATATTCTACAATTTCCCACATAGATCTATAAAATATAATAACATTTTTCATTGCTGAGCTGATATAAACAAAACCATATTTTTATTTTTGGTTTTGTTTGTATTAGCTCAGTACTGAGAAAAGTTTGCATAGAGATATTAACTACGACCTGTAAATCAAGTCAGAGTCACAAAAAACTCTGCTAATTGAGTCAACAGGAAGCTGTCATTAAATTTCCCTAGATTAACCAATAGAACTTTTAAAAAATCATCAATAGTATGATTCCACTTCTACAGTGAGAAAAGTTTGGTGTTTTCTTCCAGTTTTGGTTGTTAATGAGTACTTGATCAGAGAGATATATCGAAGAGTGATTTTCTGTTCTTGTTGCTGAATATTAGAATTATGTTTGACTTTTTCCCAGAAAAAAATTGAGGTGATTTGATTGAAATTCTTTTGTACATTTGAATTATTTATATAAAGTATGTATTTAATGTGGTTTCCAATGGAACCACTTAAATGGTGCAGTGGAATGAATTCTACTATTAGAGTATATTACAATGATATTGTAATTAGATTTAAAAAAACATTAGCAGAGGGCTGGGGATTTAGCTCAGTGGTTCCACCAACTGCCTCTCAAGTGCAAAGACCTGAGTTCAATCCCAAGTCCCCCCCAAAAAACAAAAATCAAAAACAAAAGAAAACATTAGCAGAACTTCAGAAACATACATGTGCATATGAAATACTCTAGTTGTTAATGAGTGTGTACTGTAGATGGTCCCATCAGCCAGGTATACATCTTACTAAACTGTTACATAAAACTGAAATACCAACATATGTATTTATATAAAATGGTTAATTGTATTAAACATTAGGAATGGACACAAAATGTAATTGCTGAACAGATTTTATAACTTTATGACATAATTTAAATCTGTATATTTTGTAGATTTTATTTTTCAATTAATGAAGCAACCAATCTAAGTAAAACACATGACATTTTAATATTTGAATTTATCTTGTTAGTTCTTTTACAAAAAACCAAAATTCTATCAAATAATTGTTAATTCTAATATTTAATTGAGATTTATACTGAGTTAATTTGGGGATTTACATGCAGTTTTAAGAAATATAAGTTATCCATGAATACACTGTACATTTCCCTGACAATAACATTTTGTAAAATTGTATAATAAGATCTCAACAAGGATATTGACATTGATATAATCTACCCATATTTTGGTGTTTCCACTTTTACTTACACTCATTTTTATTTGTGTGTGTGTAACTTCCATATAATTTTATAACCAGTGTAGAGATTCATGTTTTCATCACCTACGGCAAAAGCTACAAAATGCCAATAATTCCTCCCCCCAAAATTTATGTTATCTTTTATAACCATATCCATCTTCATGTTGTCCTTATCTATTTTCAGTTTTTAATCTCTGGGAGAGCCTATTCATGAAACCAAAAAAAATATGCAAAATTTTAGGACAAAGGGGAATTACTTCCATTGGATAAAGTTCATCTAAAAGATCTGCAGCTAACATATTTGATACTGAAAGATTGAATTATTTCTCCTTAAGATCAAGACAAGGTCTAGATGTCTGCTCTCACCATGTTCAGTCAGTGTAGTAGTAGAAGTTCTCATCACTTCAATAAGGCAAGAAAAAGAAATAATATTCAGAGTGGAAAAAAAGAAATAAAACTTTCATTATTTTATTGCCTACATAAAATACCCCAAATCTACAAAAGTATTCCATAATTATTAAATGAGTTCATTAACACTTCAGAATACTGGATCATCATGAAAATACAAACACACATATGCATCACAGCTGGTCAAACTAACAATGTGAAAAAAATAAAAACACAATACCAGTTATATTCATTCAAAGCAAAGTTAAATATTCAGGAAAATACTTAGCAGCACATACACAGGACTTATACATTTAAATTTTCAAAATACTAATAAAAAATGAAAACACATGTGGACAAATGGAGAGATTTATCATGTTCATAAATTGGAAGTCTCAAGAGAGAAAATATAACAATTCTCCCCAAATTGATCTATAACTTTAAAGTAATTTTATAAAAATGCCAGTAAGTTTTTTTTATACACATAGAGAGACTTACTCTAATGTAAGAGTAAGTATATAGAATAAATACAAATTTATCATTTGAAAATTCATAAAGTAATGCAAGTATGAAGCTGGGCATTTAGCTCAGTGGCACCTCACTTGCCTCATAAGCACAAGGTCCTGAGTTCGATCCCCAGTACCAAAAAAAAAGTATATAAAGTAATGCAAGTATGGTAAAAACAAATGAATTTATAAAAGCCTCAAATGAGGCCTGCAAACACTAATTTTCTTTATTTTCTTTTATAACAGGAGCACTGTTTTTTCTTCTATCTCATTCTGCTACTTATAGTGCAAAGTGGATAGATACATTTACCTTTTTCAGTTATCAAATATCACTGTTTATAACACAACATGGAGATTGTTTTATATACTATAGTTATCTCAATAAATCACCAACAACAATTATGTGGGGAGAATTTTATGGGATGTCCAATTTTATACAATGAATTTAGGTATCATGTGTATTTCTAGTTCAATCTCAGAACCAGGGGAAACAATGATATTTACTCATACTAAGTTTAAATAGATACTTAAAATATTAAAGTATTCAAAAGAAAAGCATTTTCTTTAAAAACTCATAGAAAGTGCTGTTATAATAGTTTTGAACTGTATTTTGAATGAGCCTTAAAGCAAAAGAAGTGTAGAATTTATGAAAAATTTGAAAGGAGCTCTAATGGAGTCCATGTTTTCTAGATGTAATAAATTTTTTCAACATGTGGAATACTACAATCAAAGAAATGTTAAGATTATTAAATTGGTAATATGTATAAATAATTTAGAAACACCCCTTGCATAGACACTTTCTTGTTACCTTTAGAAAAATAAATGTAAGAAGATCTAAAACCTGGACAGTCCAGTACAAGTGGATTCAAATCCAGAGACTGCTGTTTACTTGTATGCCAATGAGAAAGCTATTTGAATTATTTGAACATCATTATTTCATCTAAAAACCAAGGCTAAAAACATCTGATCGAATTTGTAGAGAATGAAGTATTCGATATTTAACAATCCTCTTGCTTCAGCTCCCAAGTAGCTAGAACCATGAACATGTGCCATTGCACCTAGCAAATGGTATAATGCTTTAAATACCTACTGCAGCATCTGATACACAAGAAATAGTAAATAACCTGTAGATGTTAAGAAAATATAGTACAACTATAATATTTATCTATTTAGGTAGTTTTTGTATTTCGGTCCTTTGTTTAATACCTACACTTTGGTATTATATCTATAGATAAGATAAGCTTAAGTTAAATTGATGGCTTTTATAATTTTACTAGGGCCTTGAAGTCAAATGACTATGTCATGATAAAAAGTAGCTTCAAAGCTTTCCGAAGAATGATTTTAGTTAAAAAAATATTAGACAAAGACTCATGGAACATGAGTTCTTAATCTCAGACTAATTACATAAATGTTGTCTCTTTTGTACCTCTCTTCCTCACTCTGGCCCCTGGTTTTTGCATCTTAAAAAAAAAGTACAATTTCTGGAACAATGTTTTGCCAACTTTCAGAATTGTGGAGATAACCAAAAGTGATAATTAGTTCATACTTGTGAATTTCAAATGTCACAAAGCAGAATATTATAAAGGGTGAACCACATTGAGTATTACATGAAAAAGACTTAACAGCTAATGTGTCAAATAACTAAACAACCTCTATCACAGGAAGTTCAGTTAGGTGTGGATCTGGTGGCCAGATGAGGGATATTCAGCATTAAAGTCATTAAGCATAAGTATTAAAACTTTTTCGGTAGGAAGATCAGAAACCATATAGTAGGCAAAGCTGCTGATAAAATTGTGTTAGGGTCTAAATATAGTAAACTGCATGAGCCAAAATACTGTCATTAAGATTAAACATCCCGATCCTTCTGGTGATGATAAATACCAGGTTATCCAGCTTAGAAATGGTAGGTATTCTGAGTACAGAGACCAAAATACTTGTCTTTTTGTAGTGAAATATTCAGAAAAACTCAGGAGTTGATGGAAATGGAGAAACAGAAATATTTATATATACATATATATATATATCATATATATGAGTATGTATGTATATGTATATATTTATATATGCATATATATTTTGTTCTTTACAAAACAATAGAAAAACACCTTCTAACTGTAAAATGGTCATTGTAAAATAAAGAAATCACTATATAGATTACAAAGAATTTACTGACTGTTAATGGAAACGAATTGCATATATGGTGTGTTGCTGTGGTATCATTTATACTTCTAATTCCAACCAGTTTAGAGGAAGAATTAGAAGATACTTCTAATTCCAATCAGTTTAGATAATCAGTTTAGAAGATAATTCCAATCAGTTTAGAAGATTTTCAAAAACCGATGCTGGATGGTATGATAAATTTCCCAACAAATAATGTAATGGCAATAGTTAACCATGTAAATCTATTTGGTATTAACAAATTAATGTCACTCTAATTTTTGATCTTTTTGTTGTTTCCTTTTTTTGGTATGGGGATCGAACTCAGGACCTTATACTTGCGAGGCAGGCAACAGAACCACTGAGCTAAATCCCTGGCCCCTTGATCTTTTATTATTACAAATGAAAACCAGAAAAATGAAACAATAAATTTCATGTTTTTTAATATGATTATTTTCAGTATAACATAGAAATTTATCAAATATGAACTATAGCCACATACAAATATTAAACCTCAGCCATATACATTTTACAGGAAATAATAAATTTAAACTCAATTCTATATTAAAGAGACTGAATTTCTAACAGTCACTTATATTACTCTGAAAGAATTATAAAGGGGCAGACCATCATTCCATTAACCTGGAATTATGATGAAATATAACTCCCAAACTTCAAAGACCTGCCTTAAAAAGATCTGCTACTGGTAGTTAAATAAGAATGTAGAGGGCGTGAGTTCTTTGCTGTGAGTGTTCTCCTTTCTCCAGTAAAACATGGCTAAAAGTTTACGGAGTAGATGGAAAAGGAAAATGCGTGCTGAAAAGAGAAGAAAGAATGCCCCAAAGGAGTCCAACAGACTTAAAAATATTCTCAAAGTGGACTGCGATGTTTTAATGAAAGATGTTCAAGAGATAGCAACAGTGGTTGTACCTAAACAATGCCAAAAGAAAAGGGAGTGTGTGGCAAATGATGACGAAAAGATGACATGAAAATGGAGACTGACATAAAGAAAAACAAAAAGACCCCTCTAGACCAGAATAAACAGTTCCCAGTATGGATGAACCAGAGGCAGAGAAAAAAACTGAAGGCAAAACGAGACAGAAGAAAGGAGAAAAGCAAAGCAAAAGCAGCAAAGGCAGCAAAGGGTTTGTTGGCCTGATAGATCCTGAAACACAGAAATGTCACGTGGTAGAAATCCCGTGTGGGACAAATGTTTGATTAGAAAGTACACATTGATTTCAGATCCCACTAAATGAAAACTCTTTCTTTTCATATTTTAACTTGGGCCTTTTTTCACTTCAAACTCAAAATAATTTGTTTCAGGAAATTGAATGAAATATTTCTTTGGATAAGAGCTGTATTGATGTTTTAGTTGGAAATTGACCAATATTCAGGTCTTATCAGATATCAAAATCCTGTGAGGTATTAACATGGTTGTAATTGTTTTTACAACTTTTTAATTATAGTCAGTAAAGTAAATAACATACTGACAAAAATTTGAGTGAACTCATTTTAAAAAAGCTATTATGTAGTCATTTAAAAATACAACAGTAGATCTCATAAACAGTACTTGTTTGGAGCTTTGATTTTGTATAATTCAGAATAAAAGATACTTTGTGTGTAAAAGAAGAATATAGAGAAAATTCTATGCTTCTATGGATTCACTTGAGTTAATAATGCTTTTTCCATTCATTCTGAGGTCACTTCAAATTGCTTACCCATGACCAATATCAATTCTAAGTTAGAAACAACTGAGCTATACAACCCAAAGCATATGAATCACATGACATATGTAAATATCTTAACATATTTTAAATATTAATACATAATTGTATAAACATTTACAATGTCAATTTAAAACACATAAAAATTAGAAAAATGAAACAACACAAACAATTCTAAAGGAAAAATGTGCTAATGTGCCAATTTTCAAATCATTTTAGTATATTTCTGTAATAGGTATTCATACATTGCTGATGGAGTAAATTGGATCTTTTGGAAACAACATAGACTAAAATTCAGTTCTGATGTTCTTGGGAAACAAAATACAATACTTTATCACTAAATAAAAGTTATTTCAAAAGTATCAGATTTAGAATATTAATTTTACCATTGATTTGAGACAAATAATTTAAGTTCTATTACATATTTTGATTTCTCAACTAATAGTTATACAATATGAAGACTTTTATTTATTTCTGGGATGTGAGTCCAGCAAGTTAACCTCAAAAACAACTTATTTCAGACTTTGTGAATTTGTTAGACTTAGGTGACATCATATCTTACATAAAATTAATGGATAATTCAATGCCCTTTTAATTGTCATAAAGGATACTCAGAACATTCAAGCAATTAAAAGAATGCAAATATAGAATGAGAAAGCAAAAAGTAAAATATCTAAATGTATGCACTTTGCCATCTGGTTAGATATCTAAAAACTGTACCCTAGAGAAAATTTCAGGCAGTCACTTTGAAAAAGTTTGTACATGTCAGTATCAGCTGTCCAAAATCAAAGGCATAGAAAGGTACTTACAGTTTATAGTCTATGCTGATTACAAGTTTAAACAGTAAAATTTTTATTAAGTAAAGGTTGTTTAAACTGAATTCTCCTCTATACATTATTCTCAAAGGACTTCTGAAGCTATTAACTTTATCATGTTTTGTTTTCAATCTATACAACATATAGTTTTGATATAACCAAGAAGATTGATTGAGCCTCTAGTCCACACTAATTTTACCAGCTAAGAGACCCAGGGACGACCCAAAGATTTATATAACACTAACTCTTCAAGGCTAAATTCATTCCTTCATACATGCATTTACAATTTTGAAAATCTAGCTGTGCATAACATATATACTTTCAAGTGGCTTAATTATTTTGACAAACACTTTCAGTTATTTTATACTATTAATTTGTTTTCATTTAGGAAACGCCTGCCATTTCTTATACCTCCACTTAACCCAATACCCTTTTTGATTTGTGTAGAAGTTAATGAAACTATTTTCTTTTTCCCCTCCCAGGTTTATTCTATTTTTCATAAGTTATTATAGACAACTCCTTTTGAAAAAAAAAGAAAAAAATTTATAAATTTGACCAACAAAATATTTTACATGGAAGACATGTCTCATAAAATGTGGCCTATATAGCAAGTTCTGACCATTGTAGATTTAAGATTATGTCACATTAAGGGTAATCCCTTCCTACATATGAAAATTCTACAAAACTAAAAGGCCAGTTTTTCAAGTATTGAAATTAAACAGTTTAACAACAGATCTTGACTGATTTGTAGTGCCCCCAACTAATGGACCAACAGAGGCAAAAAGAGTGATGTTCTATAATAAACTATAAATCAAGTTGTGCTATAAGAATATGTGATAGGACCTACTGCAAAAAATGTGTTTAAGCAAATAAATTTGTTTGGATCCAATATCTATCCCTTTAGACAATTAACCTTAAATCTCAGATCTTTTGACAGAAAAGATATCCTTCTTCATGCTGATGTTTGCCTAGGGTTCTTACACTTCAGATAAAGTAAACTCCCATCAAAAAGAAACAGCAAAGACAGGAGAACTGGTTGGTGACATGTTTGCCCTGTCATATTTTCTTTGTCTCTCTTGAAACTCAGAGAGGCTGAACTTTTGATAATTCTCTCTTGAAGTGGGGAAGAGAGCACTTACCTCGTTTCCTCACCCTAGTTACTTTTATTTATTCAGGATATTCACTGTACATTCACATATTTAAATAGTCACAATATTTAAATGTTTTATTTTGAGACATTTATTTCTTTTTATCTTGTGTCTTATGCATTCCTTTGCAACATATGAAGCAAAATATTGACTGATCCTTGGTTCTGACTGTATGTCTAAGCATTTTTTAATAGCAAACAGTGTTGGAGGATATTGATAGTGCCTCACTCCAGAGCAAAATCCAGGCAAACTTACACTGCCTGCACGTGGTTCAAAAACAGGAATGTTTAGTGCCCATTATAAAGATTTGAATTTCCTAAATTTACACATCTTCTCTTGAAATGCAACCCAGTATGTGTGCAGCCACTCACACTGCTATTATGAAAATTGAGAACAAGCATTCCTGACATCATGAATCTCCTCTTATCCAGGATCCCAGTTTTCAATGGCAGTATTCTAGAAACTGTGAAAGGCTAACTTGTTATCCTGTAAGTTGGGCAAGATGCCAGTCTTCCTACTTCTTAAGTCATGTGAGTAAGAAATCCATGGAGATGAACAGAGGAAAAAGAGGAAAAAGATATACTTGATTTTGAGTAGCTTGACCTAAAAGTTATGATAGTCCAACTTATGCTGTCAGTTGTAGACAGACTTTTCACATTATAGAAGGTTTTAATTTCTGTTGACTTCCAGAGAGAATGTATATAACAAATAGCTGTGGTGTTTTATGTAGGATGTTCATTTTTGTAATGAGAATTTATGTTCTCCTTCAAAAAGCGTAGTTTTATATTGTGGATTTCTTTATCAGGATGAATTTTGAGTTTTTCCAGGTGTCTGATCAGGGTTTACAGTTATAATATTTTTCTTTTAAGATAATTTCAATGAATAATCTAAGATGTAATCTTTTGAAAAACTTAGATTTCTGACAGTTTATTATACTTGTGTGCATATAATTTTTATACTTCTACAAACCTAATCATAATGGAAATTAGAGCTTATAACTGTTTTCATTGAAACTAGTGATATTGTACCCTTAAATAATTTTTGCTTAATAAATACTTGAAACCTTTTATTCTCATTTTATATGACTTGTGACAAGTTAAACACCATGACATTTGCAACACAAACATGCTAATAAAAATTAATTTAAAAAATTAACTGTTGCCCAATTCTAGGTAACTCAGAAAGGATTTTAGGGACAGATTATACAGGAATTTCATGATAAATGTGAGATAATGAAGAGTAGAATTTTAATTTTCAATTTAATAAATTTAAGTGTCAGAAAAATTGGTAGAATTTTCCTGTGAAAACATATGAACGATGTTAACTTTTCTGAAGTATGAGTAAAGGAAAATTTTGATATTCAAGTGTTTATCTAATTTTTCAGGAAATGTGCTGAAGTTAATTAATTTTTGAAATCACCTTTGAAATATTTTTCTATAATTGTTTTTAGTTTTCCTGTGTATCTATACAGGTTTTATAAACTTTATCCATAAAGTATATTATTATTATTATTGCAATTTTTCACATCAATGGATGATTCCTTGAATAATTTTTTGTGACATTTCATTTATATATGACTTCTCCTTCCTACTTTTCTTTCCTTAATTAGACTATTGGATTGTTTCATATTTTTAATAAATTTAGACTGCTTTTGTCATTTCTAGTATTTCATCTAATAAATAATTTTTGTCATTGTATTAGTACTTTTTATTTCATTAAATATATGTTTTTCTAACTTCTTGCTCAACTATCAGTCTGTTAAACATGTATTTCATATTATATAACACTGAAAACTCTTTATGCTTCTCTGAGTTATAATATGGACATAGTCAAGTATATAACTTGATATGTTTGACACATACAAATGATACCTCAAAATGTTCCATGAACAGATTATCTATAGAAGTGTATGGTAAGCCAGAAATGGTGGCATACAACTATAATCCAGCACTAGGAGGGCTGAGGCAGAAGGATTGCCAGAAGTTCAAGGCCAGCTGGACTATATAGTGAGTTCAAGGCCACCCTGAACTACCCTGTGAGACCCTGTCTCAAATGTATAAAAAAAAGCCAAAATAAGTTCATGGTAAAAGTTTTTAAAAACCTATTGTTAATAAATTACCATTAGATAATACAATATTACTAAGTACAGTCCGCATTCTATAAATTTCTAGACTACTTTGTACAGTATAACTGAAACTTTAGACCGTTTGAGCCTCTTCTACCCATTTTCCTATCACCCTGCCCACATCCATAATCACATTTCTATCCTCTCTTTCTGAGCATTTCTGTGTCACTTTGTGTGTGTTCAGGTAGGGCTGTTTTTGTGTTTTGCTTTGTTTTTTTGGTACTGGGGATCGAACTCGGGACCTTCACCTTGCGAGGCAGGCAGTGGAACCACTGAGCTAAATCCCCAGCCTGGGGCTGTTTTTGTTTAGATCCCACATATAAGTAAGATCATACAGCACTTTTCTTTCTGTATCTGGCTTATTTCACTTACCATAATACCGGCTTAGTTCATTTTTTTTTGTCAAAAATTGAGGATATCAGTCTTTTAAAAGGCTGTGTAATATTATCTTGTGTGTGCATATATAAGTATACATACCCAGATCTCACAATTCCTTATCCATTCATCTATTGATGGACAAACATAGACTGTCTCCATGTTTTGACTATTTTGAATAATACTTCAGGTAGTATGGGAATTTCCTTTTGTAAAGATACCTTTACGAACTGGTGATTTTATTTTCTTTGGATCATTTATAGAAGATAGATTTCTGGGTCATATGGCATTTGGGTTTTTTACCTTAAAAGTTGTCTGTTCTAAGTAAATTTTAATACTCTGAAATCTCCTTTATTAATTTCTATCTTAATGAAAAAGAATCTCTAAAAACCTTGGGAATAAATATTCCAGACATGCCCTTAGACATTTCCAAATTAAACCATAAAGAGACTATTTACATGCTTCATATAATATAAGAACACAGGCAAACAAAGACAAAATGAAGTCCCAAACTTAAAAAGAAAAATTAGAGGAAAATATGAAGCTACTATTTCATCTTTACCAATGACCAAGACAGGTATTTGTTTAATCTGCAATTTTTTCCATTACTAATGCAATGGATTAGTGAATTACAGTGAGTGTATATGTACCTTGACATACATACCCTTTAGAAAACTTCTTAGTTCCAGCCTCTTGTCATCAACTTTAAAAAAAATTAACTTTATTGGTACATTTTAGGTATATATATGATCACATTCATCATTGGGAATTTGTACCTGTACATGGTATATCTTAGTTCTTTTTTTTCCCATTCCACTTCCCTCCCTTCTACCCTTCTAACCCTCTACCCCCTATTATTATTGAATAATAAAAAATGCAGTGACCATGGTAAATAACTTAGCAACTTCCTCAGTGCTGAAACAAAATACTGGAAACACACAAGTCAAAGGAAGAAAGGTTTATTTTAGATCACAGTTTGGAGAGGTTTCAGTTCATACTCAGGCAGCTCCAAGGCAAGGAGGCATGACAGAGGCATATCACAGAGGAGAAACAGTCCATGGCAAAGCAGGCAGGAGGCAGCAAGCAGCAAGCCTCTCTTTCCATTTTACCCATCTAGGATACAAGCCTTGTGAATTGTGCCACCCACACTCAGGGTGAGCCTTCCCATTATTCATACCCAGACCTATGATAAACCAATTAGTGGACAAATCCAGTACTGCATACCTTTAATCCCAATGTCATACACCCTAGATCCAGCCACCTCCAAAAAGCCCCACCTATGAGAGCATGAGTTTTAGATAATAGTACACATGCTATTATTTCATTTAACATCAAATATTTGATCACAGTAATTCCAATAGCAGTGAAGGAAAGATCAGAGAATAGGGAGGAATTTCTAAGAGAGTTTAACCTTTCAAGACAGAATATAAAATGTTACATATAGAAGAGAATTGGGGTATTTCACATTTTTCATACTCTCAGCCTTTTAAAAGAGTAAATCAAAATTATAGTGTCATTACAAAATAAGAAATGAATCCAGCTTCCAAAAATTATAATAGATATTATGGAAGTGATAGAAGACAGTGAAATGTGTATTCAGTAGTCAATCCACTTGAGTTTGGAACATTTCAAGACAAATACATTTTAATTTTATTAGTGTAAATAAGACAGATTTCTTCATTTCCCTAAGTGTCATTTATCCATGATAAAAAAGTCTATTTTAACAAGTCCCAAATCCCTTTACCTCACTCCAGCTGTTAGGTGACAAGAAAGCTAGAAGTGCAGATATTTGTTTGTACACATTACTACAATCTTGTGCCAGTTTTATTTGTATGCCTTCTGATATTAGTACAGCATTAAAGTATTTTACTAGATACATTTTTATGCAGATATTACAGCACATTTTTCGACCACATGTTGGAACATTTGTGCAAGAAAAAATCCCATCTTTATGTTTGAAATTTATGGGAACACAATTAAAATGAGAGGGGTCCAAAGGTATCAAGATAATTACATTTTTCTAATCTTACTAAACAAGATAAATTACCTGCAGGCCCTCTTATAAAAGATGAAATCTTCATAATAAGTGAATTAATCAAGCAGCAGCTTGCTACTGCACTTGCATTTATAACAGAAATGATTCAAAGACTTATTTTATGGGGAAATTAATGGAAACAGGCTTTTCATTCTTCTGCACCAATTGAAAACCTCAGCAACCAGCTGCCCACTTGTCAAGAAAACAGAAAGAAGCTGGAAACAAAGATAAATAAAAACACCTTTTTCCTGGCACTTTTGAAGAGAAAAAGGAGCTCTCATTTACAGCAGCCATCTGTTTGTTATTTAATATGGGTGAATTACATGCTGTAATGAGTTTGTTTCTGCATCACTCAGTGCAGTGGAACACAAGTTCACTCTCATAATGTGCAGCAGTTTTTAAAAGCTAATCATTTAATTGGACACAATCGTCAATGACAAATGGAGATGTAAAAACTCAGCCAGCTGTAGAGTGAATATGTAATCATTGTGAAATCATATTATTTTACACGCTTGAAGACTTCTTAATAGTATCTGATGTTGGTCATCACCGCAGACTCTGAAGAATTGAAGAAACATGGTGAAAAACAGCCTTTCAAAATGGCTTTGTATAATTGGCCCATATCAGTGCCTGTGTTAGAACCTCAATTTGACTTAGGTATGTGAAGTCTCTGTAAGTGCTTATTACTGTTGTAATTTTGGTTTTGATTTTTATGTTTTTCATATATTTCATGGGTTAGCAGATAACAGTTACTGTTTAGGTGCAGCTGACTAATTTTTTTTTTTAAATCTGCTTTAGTGATTTACACTTATTTGTTGCTTTTGCACATGACATAACCATCAGATAAACAAAAAGATTTGGGGAGGCTGCATGCCAACTGAATTTTATTTTTAATCTCTCTCCCCCTCTCTCTCTCTCTCACAATCACACACAAACACACAAACACACACACACACAAGGTCTCCTTCAGGAAACTAAAGCCAAGTGAGTATACCTGCATGCATTACAGTCAGTATTTGTAGAATACTGCCATAGTCTGTAACAGAAGAATAAAAATCTCCATCACAAAGAATTTGCCCTTTGTATTCTTATAGACATTATGCTTATTAGAAAATTTCAACAATAAGAACCATTTTCCAATTTATAGACTTCCCAAAGAAATGAGAACAGAAGTGAACCTATTGAATAGATTATTTTAAAATTAATGACACGACTTCTATATGATTTCTATGTTGTATTCAGGGGATGCTATAACAATATATACATATTTTCATTGTCCTTCTAATAATGTTACACAGATGAAAGCTATCATGATTAAAAAAGCAGTATATAAAAGTTTATATTAAATGTCTACTGGACTATGCCTATGTTGCATTTAATATTTAACTTGTAAATATACTGACAGGTAAATTAAAGATAACTCATTTCAGAAATCTATTATCCAATTTCTACAAAATATGCTAGGCTTTATTATTTCATGACAATAAAAACAAATAATTCATTTCTTAAATAACAACATGTATTCTAAAACATTAACTTTTATATTTGTTATGTAATATTCTGTTGCTCTCGATATGCTTATAATTATTTGTGTTCCTTTTTTATATTCTAAACCAAGGTCTTGTTTTCTGTCTGTGCAATCCCTTAAAAGAAAAACAAATGCAATGATTTTATTTGCTTTTTCTTTTGCAGTCCTTAGCAACCTTTTCTCATTAATAAGTGACTCTTTAATAAATGTGGTTAAGAAAACTTACAGTGTGTTGAGTGGAAGGGAACAAGCTTTGAACTTTCTCACAGAATAAACACATGAAAATAGGGTGTGTTTCCATGTATCCCTTACACTACTGTCTATATATAGAAATTCTTGACATCAAAGATGAAAGACAATGCTCAGTGTAAATCTATGACTAGAAAAAAAATCACATTAACAAAGAAAGAAACACAGATGTTTAAACAAAAAGCAGAAAATCACCTTGAACATGCTAGAATAATTGCTAGGAAATAAGATCAAGACAGGTACCTTTTATATTAAGAAAAAAATCCCAACTATTCAAAACAAGAATGTTCTGAAACAAATTGCTGCATTCTTTCAGTAAATTATTATCAAAGAGGAAAGCTGAGTGCATGAAGATGTGAAATATGCATGTAAATATGACGAAATCAGAAGTCAGGCCTAAATGTAAGTTTGCACAAGTACAATTAGGTGCAAAATTATGTCAAGTGAACCCTATTTAACCATAACGCTTGAGGCCTATTCAAGTGGACAAAACTACTCTGATATGAAGAAATTTTTACACACCAGGGAGAAAGACTCTTTGGAGCAGAAATACATGGACTGAGACATTGCTTGATATAGAGATGTGTTGAAATGAAAATTACAGTAAACAGCCTCATTTTTTAAATTGCTTTAATCTCAGAGTTGCTACTAGCACAGGAAATCAAAGAACTAGCTCAAGGAGAATAGTTTAATAGAGCAATGCAAAGCGAATCCCAAGTGTTTAGGTAAGAAGGAGAGTGTGAGTGAGTGTTGTGCGACTGTGATCTAGAAAGGTACATGTGATCACCAACAACCTACAATTGGAAAGCTTGAAATAGCTGCCATCGCTATAAAAGGTCCTTCAGTTTATAAAGACCTTTCATACATCACAAATTGCTTATTGATGGTTCTCTACAGAAATCCATTACTTTACCTTATGTGGAATAGAAAGGCATTGTAAACTTATATAATTTTAAAGTGTTATACACAATTTAAAACCTTGAATTTTATTTTTCCAACCCCAGATTGAAACATCATCTCCTCTGCTGAGCTATTCTTCATGGTTTTCCTTTTTTGATAAACATTCCCCTCCTTAAATTTCCAAAAGACTTGCCATTGGCCCCATTTTTGTGGAGTTATTAAATTGTTTATCTACATAGTTGGGTCTGCTGACAATTTTCAAATGGCCAGTGTTCAATAAATGTTTGATTCACTGGTTGTTGAAACTTTTTGGAACATAAAGTGAAACACTACATACATGATCTTTTAAATATGCTCATCCAGTGATATTAACATTTCCAATGATGGTAGATCTAAAATGTCATCATTTGTAAAGCTTCATGGACCTTTTCAGAGTTAGCTACTATTGCTAGTATGCCCTATAGTTCATCGAAACACACAGTGCTTCACCTCTTATAATGCTGTTCCTATTGTTTGATTTCAAGAATTTGTCTTTTTTGAAATATTAATTTATTTCTGTCCCTAATATGTATCAATCCTTAAACAATTTTTCATTGAACTGAATTTCCCAAAGGTAGAATTGATTGTTATGTCACTTTTATTGTATTGTATGAGTCTAGTTTGTAGCTATGCTGAATAATTACTGGTTTAATGGCAAATGGCTATTTGGAGGAATTATGGATGATATGTGGATGTGACAAAGATGCATAGGAAACATCAAAGACAGATTTTAGATCTTCTCTTTTACATTTAAATAGAATTTTAAATCTTCAAAACTACAGAAAAATACCTCAAAGAGATATTACCCTGGCAGAAATTGTAAACAGATTGCTAAAATCAGTGGTCCAAACTTATCCAGCTAGATAATCCTGGATCCCAGGCAATGTGTAGTCTATATCAAGTACTCTTGAGACCTTAATTTTCTAGCTCTCAACCAGTCCTGTGATTTTATCTGAGGTACGGAAATTAAAACA
Organism: Heterocephalus glaber; assembly: GCF_000247695.1. Next base: position 32,041,211 of record NW_004624748.1, on the reverse strand, counting down.
AAAAAGAAAAGAAGTTTGACAAAAATCATCATATAAAATATGAGACAATATAAAAAAACATTTTAAATCTCAGGTACATTTCTACAAGAATAGTCAGATAATAATTATATTACCTCATGTACCCAGAATTAAAATATATAGAATGAAAAATATGTTAAAATCTGAAAAATGAGACAGCCAATGAGGTGGTGTAATATCAGCACTCTTGGAAGCCAAGGCAGGAAGGTTGAAAGTCCAAATCTAGTTGAGGAAACTTGGCCCTTCTCAAAACAAAAATTTTGAAACAGGACTGAGCAAAATGATATAGCTCAGTCTGAAGGCCTTGGGTACAATGCCTAGCAAAAAATAAAAAAAAAAAAAAATAAATAAATAAAAACAAACACTGCAAAAGAACCATAAGAAGAATCAGTTACAGTATTGTAAGTGGTAGGTATAATTTTTCATATTGAATTATGGAACTAATACAAATGTAAATGCAAATTTTATAAAAATCATCCATATAAAGTAAATAAATTCTTAGGTAAATTTTATTTTAAAAATATTTATCAAATTATTACATTTTATTTTCTGTACTGTGAAAATAATCAGAAATCCAGTTTAATAGTTCATCAATTGATGAATCAAGGTAGAATAATTATTATCATGAATTAATAATCATAAACTAACAAAAAATTTAAGTATAAAAGATTCTATGTGAATATTCTGCATAAATTTTTTTTTAATTAAAAAAATCAACAGCAATAGAGAAGCTGAACACCCTACTAATAAAAAATGGTTATATCATTAGAACTGTTGAAGTATGGCAAAATTAATATTTTAAAAATATGTGCCATAAATATTGTATATAAAATTGTGTTCATAAAACACGATTTTCAGATGGTATAATTATCATAGTGGATTTTAGTTTTTCCTTATCTTTTTTCCTCCTAGGTCCAAATAATAAAATGTTTTTACAGAGTTTTGAGGTGGGGGAAAAGGCCTCTATATAAGTGGTACTCCATACTTTCAGGGCTTAATTTTCTCAACAGCTGTCTTCGCCATTTAAGGAACACCAATACGTCTTAAAGTAAGAAATTCTAGAATTATTCAGAAAGAATGGATCATATTCACTAATATGATATGGGATAACATAGTATGGGAGATATTTCTCATGATTTCCTTTTAATATTTTGGGGTAGCTGTTTGAAAAACCAGTACAATCAGTCATGTATTTTCCAACTTATTCCATGAATAAATAAAATATACAGATTTTACTATAAATTTATTAAAAAACTAGTAATTTTTATTGAATTACAGGGTTTAAACCTTACTCTTAGTTGTTTGAGATTATATTAATTTCAGTACTTTAATACAAAAGAAACAAAACTAATTTGAATCTTTGAAATTTTAAAGGATACCTAAGGAAATTAAAAAAGCAAGTATTTCAAAGCAAAATTCTATCCCAAGGTATGATGAGAGGAAAGTTCGCCACAGATGGAAATCTCAGACCAGTTTGCTCCTGCATGAGCAGGCCATCTCAAGACATCCTGCTGAATAGCAAAATTCCTAAGGATGTGGCAGTCATCACCTTTCTGAAGGTGATAAACTATTTTTTAAGTATAGCAAAAATATTACAAGGACCCCTTAACGCATAAAGTGAGGTTGGGGGGGGTGAGGTGATGAAATAAATGATATTTTGCATTTATTCCTCACAACCAGTATAGAACAAAGGAAAACATTGTGTAATACCGCAGCTTCAACTTATTTACATAGTCACATACATGTATCGATAATGTGCAATGATATTTCTTAATATTTTCCTTGAAGAAATGTTTAATTTTGCTCATTGTCTAAGTGAAAATGTTTGGTTTATTCTCAATCTATGTTTTATGCAGCTATAACAAGCACTGCTATTTCCAATAGGTAATAGTGTTTTTTCAGCCTGTCCAATTAATTACTCTATAAATGAAGTTTCAGCAACTGCTAGGCACTAGGTAGTTTTTAATTACTGGACATTTAAAAAGAAATTGACATGAGACAGTCAATGAATTGAAGATGCTGGAAAGTAGAGAAACTGACCGTAGTTTCACCTAAATTCAAACAAACAGAGAATAATAAAGGAATTGTTCAGAGGGTAAATTATTTCTTTTAACTGAAGAATTATAAAATCATTTATCATAATGTTCAGATATTTTTCTTACCTATATTGTAACTCATCCATTTTACTGTCATGGAGGCCCAGCATCTATGCTTCTAATTTAAGTGAATAAGAAATAGCTGGGAGGCTATAATGTCTGAGTTAAAAGAGAAACAAAGATTAAGCATAAGACTTTTGCCACAGACAAGAGATGTTAGACAATTCAGAACTACACTGTGTAACTGGCATTATGTATGTTTTCCTAAATGCTATTTTTCTTTATCTACATTTTTCTGGATACTAGAAATTTTTGCCCTCAGGAATCGATCAGTGTAAAAAAGCACCATCACTGGTAGTTTAACAAAATTACTAAATTTTCTTTAAAAATACAGAATGATGCATTCCTCATTTTACATTTTCCCTATAGATTTTTTCAATTTATTATTTCCTCATGATACAGGATTGATACTGATAATTAGCTTGTGTTTCTCAAAGTTCTGTGGAGAATATAACAAAAAGCCAATTGTTAACTTTTAGCTTCTATTTTTGTCATTAGTTTAATTTTCTTATTTTATTTTCAGCAATAACTTATTATTTATTTAGAGATTATTTCTTGAAGCATGCATCATAGAGAGAGAATTTTACAAGTTATCAAATAAGAGATTTAATCTCAAATTATGAAGTACAAATAGGAAGAAATGCTACTGCAAACAAATGAAAAAATGCCATAAATAGAATAATACTTTATGAAGAGAAGAAATTCCAACTCAGCTACTTGAAATGATTGAATTTAGGCAAGTCATTTCCATATGCATAATAGTGGAAATACTATGTCTCAAGACATTATTGTGAGGGCTAACCAAGGTGACTTATGAGAAGCACTTAATTACTTAATAGATTAAGGTCTAAAACTTTAGAAAAAGTATAGTGCAGTGACTGAGAGCATAAGCTTTGTCTTATTTTGAAGACGACATAATTTACAGAATTTTCATGAATATCAAATACACCAATACAGTAGACCCTCAAGTTTTGATCGCCCTGACATACGAACAACTTAATCAGGTTAATGGAAGATTCATCTGCCTCTTGTTATCTATAGTGTGCAACCAGGTAAACATCCAGATCTCAGCTGTATTAACTTCCAACTAACTTGAGTTACAGTCAGCCCTTGGGAACCAATAGTGTTTGTAAGTCAAGGATGCACTGTAGTTATGAAAACATACAGCATACATGTTAAGAAGTCAATAAACCCCTGTATTAAAAGGATAAGTTATAAGTAATCATTTTTTTAAAAAATTTGACATTGAGAAGATATACAAAAAATGATAGAACAGTATGGCTAACATTTAAATTTTTAAAGGGTTTATTATAGTAAATGGAGCATTGCCACTAATCCCCCTCAAAACATTTTCCTCACTTCTGGCATATTATTTTGTTGCTCCTACCACTTTCTGAAGCAGTTTTAGGAGTCCTTTAGTAAGTGTTTTTAGTTTCACTGTTTCACATGGCTATGTTGATGACCTGAATCAACACAAAAATGTTTACCTTTCATGGTCATTTTGACTTTGGGCAAGAGCTTAAAAGTTTCATGGTGTCACTTATGGTAAATAAGGTGGATGAGGACACAGAGTGATGTTTGTTCTAGACCGCCTTTTCTCAATGGATGGCATTCAGCAGCAAATATTCATCATATTTTTTGTAACACTTTATGAAGACACTTATTAAAGAGGACTTCTAGAATTGCTTCAGAAAGTGATGAGAATGATGCCATACTTTTGTTTGAAACAAGAGGGAGCAGATTGAAGGAGATTAATGGCAATTCACTTTTAGTGTAATATAGTTTTATTAAAATTTAAATATTGACCTCATATATAGGTCAATTCTTATATACTTTTTTTCAAGTTGTATATTTTAACCTGCATATTATCATTTCCATACTTTGTACTTAGGTTTAAAATGAAAAATAAAAAATCTGGGCCATGTATTATTTCAATAGATGGTAAACTTGCAGACAGAAAGTCTTACTGCAATAATTTCCATAGGAACAGCGAGATTATTTTCTGGAACATAGAAGTTACCAAAACTGGAATAGAGTAATGATTGAATGAATGAATGAATGAATGTCTTTAGTTCTGTATCATTCCTGGTTGTAATATTTTTAATCCACTTGTTATTGAATAATTATTAACTGAGCTCTTACTATGTTCTCTGTTTTGTGTTAGAAGATAAAGATACATAGATGGGTGACTTAGATTCTTTCAGCACAAAACACTGCTTATGATGATATTAAGATGAGGAAAAACACACACACTCATGCACATCAGTACACAGAAACACATACACAGAGTAGTGAGTTGTATGATTGTACTTGAAAATAATGAAAAAAATATTTTGGCGTAGTAGTTGGGAACTTGTTTTGGAAACTTTTCTGAGGTACTGATATTTGATTTAATATTAAAAATAATTATATAAAGAACAAGTTGTGAGAAGGACAGACTTCCAGGTATAGGAATATAGGTATATTCATAAATAGTAACATATGAGTAATAGCTCAATTTGGCTTGTTTATTAATAGTAGGGTAAGTCATCATAATAAAAATGTGATGGTACTCAGAAAATAACGTACTTTGTGAGTGTGGGATAGCCACAACCTAGTCTTTAGAATACAAGAAAATGGGGAACTAGTGGAAAATTTTAAATAAAGGAGTAGCTTTTTTGTATTGCCAATAATTGTGTCATGCACACTGGGGACAGAACTCTTAATAAACCTTAATAAAATCTTAATAAATAATCATAGTAATAAGGAAATCCTGATAGAAATTAAAGAAATATTATACAACCTACGAGCAATAGACATTTTTATTATTATAATATGAATCCCTCAACTACCATGTGACATGTTATCAAAATAAAACAGTCAATGAAAATGTAAAACATTACTTCAAGAAAATTGCAATATATAAAAATTATTGTATTATGTTTTGTGAGATCAAAATTCTCCTTCCTTTTCTGTATGATTTATTGCGTGCCAATACGTCATATTACTACAGTACATTGTTTCATTGCAGAGACAATCACAAAAGGAATCCCACAATTTGCAGTGTCAGAGTAGATGTTGTTACGAGATCTTACTTTATTTAGCTGCAACTATTATTAAATACCAGAATTTCAATTAGATGATGTCCTTCATTATGTGAGACATAAGTGTTTCTAAGAACAGTAGCTGTATGAGTACAAATGATAAGAGTAGTCAGACTCTAACTCTGAGAATAGTTTTGCTATTTGATTAAGAGTTGTAATGACCCGTCTTATTTTAAAACTTTCATTTTTAAATTCCATAACACTATCTTCATCATGGATAAACTAATGAAATATCTCACACATGACACTTGACACTGAATTGCTTGTCTGATAAAGATGAAATATTAATTAATAACCAAAATATGTGTGGACTGAAAGCAGGGAATTGAGGATGAGTGGAAATCTTCAATATGTGCCATCTCAGTGCCATACTGATTTACGAATCATCAGGATTATATAGTTTATTAACCAAACTAGGACATGTGTGAAAGTGAAAGGAATGCGATTAATAATAATGCCAAAGAAATAAAGCTTGTTTACTTTAACAATAATACATGTTTCTATAGCATTATTTATTATAGTATTATTTATTATAGTATTATTTATGATAATATTATTTATTTCCTTTACATATTCAAAGATAGGTATAAATAGAAGAGATTATCAGTCAGGAAAAATGTATCTGTGGCATTTTAGACAATCACTGATATATGTAAATCTGTCCAAGCATCACTATAGATAACATATTTTTCAAATTTTAATTTTTTCCAATTGTATTCATCTGTAGTTTTTCTCTTATTTAAATGCATTTTTAAAAGATAAAAATCATACATACTAATGGGGAAATGTGATGATTCTATACATGCATACATTTTGTAATATTTAACCAGGTTAAACATATGTGCTGAAATAGTTATCATTTCTATATGGCAAATGCATTAAAAATCATTTTCTTCTAGCTTTTGGAAAGATAGAGTACATAGCTGTGATCTATATTCAAATATGCTATAGCACACAAGAACTTTTAGTTTTTATTTTATTTATTTAATTTATTTATTTATTTTTGCAGTACCAGGGCTTGGACTCAGGACCTTGGGCTTAGCAAAGCATGCATGGTGCCACTGAGCTAAATCCCTGCCCCAAAGAGCTTCTTACCTCTGTTTTGTAACTTAGTAATTATCAATCTCAAATTTGCCCCATCCTTGCCCCATCTCAGTATTGATAAAAGTTGACCTGTCCTCATAGTGTCTACCTTCGAAATGATTTTTTCTTTAGAAGCCATCTGTTCAAAATCAAAACTCATGATCCTTGAGGTTATTAGGACCCTACTTTGAAACAATAGCCAGCTCTTATGCACTAGGACCTAAAGCTCTTGAGGCTGCCTCTAATGTGAAAGTAAATCCACAGGAGAAAGTACGCACACTCTGCCTTACTTGAAAATTCTCCTTTTTTCCCAAAAGATCTAGAAGTCCATCCCAATATGCATATTTATATAAGTTTGGTTCAATTTTAGTCTTTTCTGTTTCATAAAAGCCCTATAAAAGTATTTTGTGAAGTACTTTAAAGTATCAGTTGGAACCTAATTCAAAAATTTTGTCACCAAATCCTTGGTTGCTTTTAGCCACGATATGTAAGGTCCCCTGATTAACAACTTAGGTCCGCAATCTTTAAGCTTTGACTCCAAGAAACAACTGATTAAACTCCCATCCTCATCCAAGTTAGCTGGTGATATTGTCTGTCCCCGGATGCCTACTGATTTTGGTTTACTACTAAATGTTTATTCCGCTGCTACTCCGGTTAATGTCGTTGGGTATTGTGCAAGGATTTGCTGAAAAAGGCAGATATTTCCATTAAGTTTTCCTAGATGATGAAATTTATAAGTTTTTATTATCTTTATAATGTATTCTTGAATCATACATAAATTTACTACTTTTTCTTGTTTATAAATTTGAATTTCATCTATACAATTATTATGATTCTTATACTATGATAGTTTTGTTTAAACAAAGTAACAGAGCTAATCATCTAGCTTGCTTTTCCCAATTTGTGGAAACTTACATTGAAATATATAAATATAAAATACATTATATAATTATTCTGATTTTTAAGGGTCTGGATGCTTTCATAAATGGCTTCTATTATTCTGTTTCTTAAGTTCCTCATTAATCAAAGAAAGTCAGCCTTTTATACCCTTGTAAAAATATACTGCATTATTTTCTCCTATTTCTCCTCATTTGTCAGTATACATTATGATGCTGAGTACAAAGTTTGAGTCTGTGTCCATGTTGCTGGTTTTGAAATAAAGTAATGCATTTTATTATTAGAAAAAAGTACCTAAGACTTTTGACTGACTAATATAATTACTCTTGAGAGGAGAGCAAAGCAGAAATCTAGTTTATTTTGATGTTTGCCAGCATAACTAAAATGCCAACATGGAAGGAGCTCAGAAGAGAAATGCTAGAATCTTTCAGATGTTAAAGGGGAGTAGGATAACAAAAAGCACAAAAAAGACAGCAAAATCAATATATGTGCTGATCTATTCACTTTTATTACTGAACTTCAGGGTTTTGAGCTGAATTTCAGCTATTTCACATGTCCTTAGATATAATGAAGGGATGATATAGACTTCAGTAAGTTATGGGGTTTATCTCATACATGTGAGTGCCTCATAACTTATTGGGACCCGAAGCTATAATGAGTTATGTTACAGTTCTCATACAGCGCCTCCAAAACTTGTAACTCACCAAAACCCTGGGTAATTTCATTTATTTAATGCTTTCTTAGTATTGGAGTTTCTAATCCAGAATTTGTTAATTTTTTCCATAGTTACTGGGGTAGTGTCCCCTGTGATACGTTAAATTCAAAAGGTCAGAAGTCCCAATATATTTTGCTGAAGTGAACATTCTCTGCCACAACATCTAAAGAATAATATTTGGGGGTGGCACACTAATACATCATGTCAAGCTGACATTTATATCATGGAGTTTACTGTTTTCCAGTGATACTGTTCATAATATAAGCCTTTGACTTGTTTGCAATCACGAGTTGGTAGGATATAGTGTTCTGCTAAGCATCTCTGGTAGTCGTTTGCAATGAATATGTGACTGCTCTACAAATTTTCAGCGATGTTTTGCCCTTTCATTTTGGTAGGAGTATAGAGAAGATGATAAAAGGCTCTATTCATCAAAAGTTGTTTCTGTGGGAGTATCTTCACATTTTACTGGATTCTCTTCTCAGGTGGCCAGATGTGTATATATGTGGTTCATCACTCTGAACAATAGCCCTGAAGAAAATTGCATTTGTTGGAACTGATTCCAAAAAACAAAGTTGTATTAAAAGTAGTCTTTTGAAAATAATAAAACGAGATTACTTCTGGTGGAATTTGCCTCTCCACTGTATTGTGGCATTTAGTTAGCTTTGCCATAGGATGGAACAGACAACAAATAATGGAGAAATTCACTAAGTGATAAAATGCATCTCCCCTGAAAAATAAGTTGAAAATTACTTTAAGAAACTGGAATTGTTTAGCTTAATGAATAAAAGTATTCTTGAAATAATTCAACATTTTATAATTTAAAGCCTTATAATAAAAATAATGTCTTAAGACCTAAAAACAATGACCCCCTTGATTAATATAGCTACTATTTTTTTCTTCCTATTGTTTAAAGTTACCTGTTCTTAGTAGTTTGTGTGTAAGACTCTAGCTATAATGTATACTACTTATCCATTTCACTATACATAGTATGAGTTCCTGCCCCATTCAATATACATTTAATAAATGCATACTAATTTTACATGAAATTTTAAAAAATGATAATTAACAAAGTCAGTGCCTGGGAACAAGGTAATATAGTCTATTCGAAAGTCAAATGTAATTATTTTTTATTTTCTTTGCTGGAATGTCTATACAGTTTCTCCTATTCTTGTGAATAATTGAGAGAATATAAAATTTTGAAACATATTTTTAAGGACTCACATCTATTAATTCTAAAAGTAAAAGTCCATTTTAAAAAGACCTAATTAAAATAAAGTAGATGAAATCCTTAGAAAAAAACTAGTTTTTCCCCTAAGAATTTAGCTGTAACCATGAAGAGCAGATAGATAAACATCCATGTCGTATAACTTGACAGACCTAAAATTAAGTTTCTCTAAAAGTTAAGAAATTTTTATAAGGGTAGTGTATAATAAATAAGCTAAAAACAATTTAGTATACATCATTTCCCTTATTTTAGGTACTCACTCAAATCATCATTTTTTTAACTTTAAATTTTATGTTTCTTTCTAAATTTGTTCATTTTACATTAAGGGGTAATTCATTATATTATGAATGTAATATAAAACTAAATAAAGTAATGAGATGCTGACAAGCCCAAAAGAGAGCTATAGGAAAACATTATAAAAGCGAATGATTGAGATCATTCTCCAGTAAATTCTAAGTACCAAACTACGTACAAGAGAAATGAATTATTTTCAGAATAAAGTGGCAAGCCAATTGATTGAATTTTCAGACCTCCCTTGTCTTCCTACCACTTAAAAAAACCCCACAAAACCAAAAAACTATTTAAAAAACTGTATAAGATTGCTAAATACTGTTTGGCACCTGCACATTCTTTTGTTTTTAAATTCTAAAATACAAAAAAAAGGGCAAAGTTGTGTTAAGAAAGAAATAAAATGAATATGACTTGACTTGGAAGTATGTCTGAGTGCCAGCTCAGTTGTGTCATTTTAAAAGTCTGTATAAGTTTTGACTATCAGTCTTAGTTGTCAACTTCTTTTGGTTGACAGACCCCTGGGAGATTAAAAAAACACATGCCTGGGCATATTTGGGTGAGTCAGGGATGCGACATCACAGGAGTGTGGCTCCCTCCTCACTGACTCTTCCTCTGCTTCCAGGTTAGCCATGGAGTGGGTAGTTTGTTCCACTGTGCTCTTTGCCATGATGGTCTTCCTCACCTAAGACTAACAGCCAAGCAAGGAGCTGGCAATGAATGGAAATCTCAGAAACCATGGGCCCAAAATTCATTACTTTATGAGGCGTATAAAAGGTATTTTGTCCCAGCAACAAAAATGCTAATAACAATTCCTTGACAGTAGAAACAGTATCTCCAAATAAAAGCCCTTCAGCCACTCACTTTCTGACCTTTGTCAGCCTCTTTGTGTCATTGTTTTTCATATATAGGGAGTAATGATGATGATATCTTCTTCTTAAATGTGTTTTAATAAAAGGATTATACATGCAAAGAACCTAAGAAATCACCTGGACCTTACGTCAACCAAGTTTAGTATAAAAATTCTGTTTAACAACTAAATTTCCTCATTTTAATTTATTAAAATTAAGTTCTGCCAGTCAAAATGCTTCACATGTATCTCCATGAGTTCTGCTATTTTCAGCCATATTTGTTTGTGTTTTCCAAACAGGCTTTACCTCTCTTGATTTTTGAGTTAATTTGAAAACTCTCACTCTTGGATAGGTAATTTTGAAAACAAAATTGTTTACTGGAGAATGGATTAATTTGTAAATACTGTGTAAAAATAATCATGTGGACAGATATATACAAACTGTTACTTTAATATAGCTAAAGTAAAAACACTAGGGAGAAAATCTTTTCTATTAGTAATAATAAAAGTGTTTTATTAATACGTCTGGCCTCACAACAATAAATATGTTGCTTATGCTTTCCTGTGGAAATAAAAGAGTAGTTAGGTTCCCAGAAATCAAGCAAAGTAAATTTAAGCACGTACCACCTTCTTCCTCCTTTTCTTCCTCTCCTTCTCTTCACGTCCTCCACCTCCTCCTCCTGCTTCTTCTTCCTTCTTTTTTCTCTTTTCTGTGTTGGCGAGGAGCAAAAACAGGCATGATGAGCATACATTCTACCACTGCTTTAGATTGCCTGCCAAGTAATTTCTAATCAAAGGGTTTTGGTTACACCATCACTGTTCAGCTTAGGGAAGGCCTTTGTTTCTTTCTGCACAATATATTTTTCTATATATTAATGGTAGTAGAATGTAAAACTTGTATGGTGTAACACATTAATGGTTATAAATGACTCCACACATATGGATCTCATAAAGTAATATTTCTAATTGTAAAGTCAAAGAGTTTTAGATAGTTTTAAAAGTATAAACATGGTCAAATATACAGTGAATGTTCAAGCTTTGAAAACTTTATTATAGTGAAAGACGTTTCCATTAATGTCTTCAGAATACTTCCCCTTGATTCTAATACTCATCCTATCATTCTTGGCACTTTCTGAAGAAGTCCTGGATACCCTCTTTCATTAGTGTCTTTAGTTGCACTATCTTGGCTGGCTAGATGTCCTTGATCCATTCAAATTTACCTCTCATGGTCATTTTGACATTGTGGAATAGCTGTAAGTTATATGGTGCCAGATATGGTGAATAAAGTGGTTGATTTCACACTGTAATTTTTTAATGAACCTGCCTTTCCATTGGATGGTACTCAGCTACACTATTCACCACATTATTTATTACAACTTCTACAGATATTAGCAAAAGTATAGTACCATAACTGTGTCAGAAGTGATAAGAATGATGCAATAAGTGTGTTCAAGGGAGGGAATGTATCTTAAGCGTGGTTAATGATACTATGTCTACCGTAATAATTTTTTTTTAAATTAAACATTCACTTTATATTTTGATGACATCTTATGTTTCTGATTTAAAATATTGTGGATTTGTTCTTCCCTTTTTCCTCCTCAATCTTATGATGAAAAAATGGCTCAAACATCCACAAATCAGTACATTAGAATTATTGAGAATATTGTAATAGACTCAACAGTAGCTTTTGTTCTTTTAGCACACATATGTAACAATGTATCTGTGAGCTCTCTCTGCTTTAAAAATAGGACAGACACTTCACACAGTGCTATTTCACTGTAACCTTAGCGTAATGCATCAGCAGGTAGTTTAATCTTGGTCGTTTCAACCATTTAAATTGAGCTACAATATGGTGAAGCATTTATTTTTCTAGGAAAAATATGTTTGAGTCATAATTTACTCTAATCTTAAGGAATGAATGAGTAGAGTAGAATTTTGGATGTCTTTTCTTAGTTTGAACTTTTTGTTTTTTGTGACTTGTATAGAATGGCTCTTTGTTTTTTGAAGGTCAGGTGACAACACTAACTGTAAACATTCATTCTATTCCAGTGCTAAATGATTTCTACTTTAAATTGCTTCTAAATCTTTTCTCACCCACCTTAAATCCAATATTTATTTTAACCTTGAGCTGCCTAAGACCTTTAATAGGAAGCTTCAAAGCATTTTAAAAATCATATCCTTTTTAAATCTTTCTCATTTGAATGTAAGTGCCTTGAAAGCTCAAACAGTGTTGGTTGTTCTTATTGAAGTTTATAATGCTTTAGATATTCAAATCAGCTCTATGTCTTCCATTTGTTATGCAAATCTCTAAACTTTATATACTGCATGGTTTATCTACATTAATACAGCTTTCACTAACAGGTCTTACCAGAGCAGACATATACTCTAAAGGTGCACATTTTTAGTGTCTTGAATTACCATAAAAGCATAAAAATAGTGTGTATTGCTTTACTCTAATCAGACTCAGTTTTATGTGGTTGTTGAAAGCCCTTTTACATTCCATTCTGTGTCTGGAGGTCTGTGTATAACACTGATTCAGAAAAAGCAAAGTGAAGACACCTGCTGGCTTATAGCACAAATACTAAAATATCTTAGAGCCTGCTGAAAGGAGAATTGGAACAATATGTCATTACTGAAGGCTCACTTGCAAGTTCTAATGTATTATAATGAAAACAGTATGACAAACCTAATGAGACAGTGAAGATTTGGGTAATTGTTCCTACAATGTATGGTAACTTTTCCAGCCATTATTGGCAAACATAAAACCTAATGAGATTTTATTAATTTAAATGCAGTACATCTGCAAAACATTTCCTTCCTTGCATTCTCCTCTGATAGTCTTCCTTTCCACATGGAGTTGATCCTTTTAAGTTAATTGTTTTGTATAGTACACTCTCCAAACAAAACACTTGACATAAATGTGAATCAACCTTTTTCCATTTATTTTTGTATACATTGTCCTGAAGCATAATATTACACGCAAACGTATGAAGACTATCGGTACAACTTTTAGTAATAACATCATATTTGCATGTATAGTAACACTGTTATGCTAGAATCTTTTCAGTGTCTTATAAAGCTGTAGAAATGCCATCTCTTCTTAATTTGTGAAGGGAAGAAATTAATTTCCTTTTATTGTTAGCCATATGTTTTAAATTGTCAAAAGACTAAAGATAAATAAGAAGCACTGTTTTACCCATTGCCTCTTATTTAACCAATCACTATTTGATAATTTTGCAAGTATTAAATATGACTAAGAAGATCAGTCTACTTCCATTAATTCTAACTTTAAATTGTCTACATCATTTTATAAACAGCATAAAGATGGTTTTTTAAATGTGAAAATGTTTTTATGTCAGATGATTCTTAGAATAGCATTGTTTAAACATGAAAAATCAGAAAGAAAATGCTAATTTTTTACTATTAGCCTTTAATTATTTTCTGTTCTCAGTTCAATTCACTTCGTTGTGTGTTTTTTTCAAGATATAGTGTCATACACTTGCAATTGGTGAAATCTTGACTTTGTACTGTTTGGGGGAAGAAAATTTCTTGATGAAGGCACTGGTAACACATTTCCAGCTCATGGTAGAGAAAGCAATAGAGCTGTCAGGAAGTTCAGAAATTATGTTGTCTGTGCTAGAATAACTGGAAAGAGATCATATTCACTTTCCCCCCGAGTTTTGCAGGTCATTTTGAATTTACAGTACAGCATTTTATTACAGTTTGAAAACTTTGTAGAAAACTATGCTGTCTAGTTCATTGCTATGTAGTGTGTTTCAATGAAAACAGATACAATTGAATTAAAATGCACCTGTTTATTTTTGTGATTTTTTTCTAAACTCGGATTATGAAAAAGTATTGAACCTAGGACTAATTGTCCTGTTTATTTTAGAATTTAGGTTTATTATAAATAAGGTAGATTTTGCAAAATACCTGGAAAATTAAAGAGATCAGTAATTTTACAGTGTCCTTTCGAAGGTTTTTGTCAAAACTGACGTAAAAGTACGGTAAATAACAAATATTTTAAAATGAGTTTAGGGGAACATCTTCCTAAATTTACTGTATATTTGTTAATATTGCTTGTTTTCTTTGTCTTCTAAAATGTATATATTATTTGGGAGAAGCATTTCCTGGAAGTTTTTTCAAAACAAATTTTATTATAAAAAAGAATATAAACATATTGTCCTCTCCCTTGGTTTTTATGAGAGGCTGATTAGTGAAGTATTTAAGAACATGATTTTATAAATACAATTCAGAGTATTTTGCTGTAACATCTACTAGTTCCCTTCTGTTTCTTTCAGTTGTTATTCATAAAGCTATACATTTTAGCAAAGATAAAACAAAGGATTGGATGACAAAATTTCTATGAATTTCCATTGTTAACCATATTTTTAATATCATTTTCTGGTGGAAATACTGTTTAGTACAGAAATCTTTGCATAATATTTCTAAAGTTTATGTTGTGTTGTTATCTGTTGATGCTCTTTAATTTACTGGACAAATGTTTTTTAAACACACCTGGTTGTGTCAGGCATTACCTTCTATTGACTTTGCAGCGTACTCTAAAAACATAGAATAGAGCAGACATATTGTGTGTGATCACAAAAGTGTGAACCGTTGAATAAAATAATTTTTATGGTTTCATAGCTTTATGACAATAATATATGATCCTTCTATTACCAGCAGAAATTAAAATATATTTCATACAATATGTTTTGAAGATTGCAAAATTTACATTTTCTTTCCAAATGTTCAATGTAAAACACACACACACACACACACACCACATATTGAATACATTTCAGTTGAATTAATTATTGTTATTTTTAATGGTAATACTTCACAGAAGTGGGCCTGTGAACAAATTCCTGATTAACTACTTTCCCTACTTTTCCTAATCAGAGGCTGATTTTTCCACTACGAAGTAAAATATGGATTTAGAGTAAGAATTGTAATTTAGTTTTCCAGTAAGAATCCTGTAGGATATATATCTTGTATACAGATATATATGTCATACACACACACACACACACACACACATGTACATACATACATATATGGTGATATTAGAAGATATATATATATATATCTTTGAATTTTTTGTTCAATATTATGAAAAGCAACTTTAGTCAGACTGATTTTGTTGCAAATTCTTTGTATCTTTACAATGAAAATCTTGGCAAGTTTTTAAATTTTTTTATCTTCAATTTACTTATTTATAAAATGGAGATAGATGAACACTTTGCAGGAATATTGAAAATATTATGTGAAATAATGTATCTTACATGTCTTCCAGGTCTTGGAACATAATAGAATCTAAGTAAATGCCTCCCCCATTTTAAATATTTCTTGGATTATTCTGTTATGCCTCCAGTTGTAGATTAATACACCTCAAGCCATTTTCATTTTTTATGAACACAAAAATGGATACAATGACCCATATGTCACTTGCATATGATTTTCAACAACCTATGCTGCCTATAAGTGGAATAAAGTGTATTAAATAAAAATTTACCTTCTAACTCCTAAAAGGACACTCATAAATTCAGTTACTGTGTGAGTATTTTACTTTATTTTTTCATTTCCAATCTTTAGTCATGCAGTTCTTGCCTTTATTTCTTTGGATTCTTCCCAGAGATAAAGTCGTATGGCTAAATACATCAAGAGAAGTATTGTCCTTTAAAAATGATTTATGGTAAGAGTTAAAAAAATAGAAAAGAAAAAGAAGGGCAACAGTGAAAGAGGTTGCCAATGAACAAAATAGATTTTCTGTTTAGCTGTATATTTTTAAAAGTTGTGTAGTTACTGTACTTTTTTACAGAGAGAAAAATTTTCTTTTAGGAGGCTCAGAAGGAATATTCATGGTAAGCAGTGGCATATAAAGGAGGAGGGCGAGAGAGAGAAAGTCTGACCTAATACAGATGACAGGAGAGTGGATTGTCAATAGATAATTTAAAGCCAATATTAACACTGACTATACATCATCTACATCTGATTACAACCCCATTCTATTAATTATAAACAATTCCAGAGATTAAATTCTTCCTCATTCTGGGAAGACTGTGTCAATCCTGCTCATCTTGTGTTAAAGACAGTTTCAAATTCATAATCCAAAAATGTGGATGTTGCAAGTATTTATACATGAACAATGAGTAGTCACTGAGGTGTAGAGCATTTTGGGGTGCAAATTAGGTGATTTTATTTTTTTTCACAAGATTAGTTATGTTATTCATAGCATGTTTTATTGTGAAAAGTATCATATGATCTTTCTAAACTATCATGTGCATATATAGTTAATATATGTTATACAGTTAAATTGATTCACCCTGTATACATATTTGAAGTTGAAATTTTTTCTAAAATGTTTGTTTTGTTGGTGTAGGAGGTGGTATTGTTTTAGAGTTAATGGAAAATAACCCACTTTCTTCAATAACAGCTGGTCATGTGATTCCAGCAAGACCTCACAAAATGTATTGGAAGACTAGATTTTTTTTGTCCATTTACCACAAGACAACATTTCAAATTCATGCACCATTTTATAGTTGTTGAAAAATGTGTAATAAATTCATAGATTAAGTACCACTCTAAAGAAGAATAATCAATCAAAAATGACAGCTCATTGATTTCTTTTATAAATGAGAATATACTTATTGTTTAATTGATTTCAATATGTTCCCAATGTGATTTGAAAGTCATATATTCAAAAGAATATTGCAGTTATTTTAGTGAAAATTTTAGAAGTTCAAAAATGTGATTCATTGACTGACTTGAGATTTTCCCCTGTCAAGACAAAGAAATTTATGACCTAGTCACTAACTTCAAATGTACCATGAATGTAAATAATATGAAAAGAAAAACTTAACCTAATAACATGTCTCAGTTTTTAATTTTATCAACAGTTTCTTCTCAGCTACTTTGGAGTATGAGTCAAATTATTTCTTTTGAATGAAATGTAGAATGCTTCCTATATCATGAAGAAAAATTAAAGGAAAATCTCCCTGAAGTCCTATAATTACAAAACTCAGACACCAGATCAGGCAAGAAACAGATGGCTCTACAATGCAGGAGTTTTTTAAAAAAGAAATATTAATAAAAGTTGAACTAAAATTCTAATTAAGAATGCAGTTTCAGTCATGTTAAGTGTTGTTGACTTTGCTACTTAAAACTATTTCATAGATTCCAGAAAGGCAAAAAGAGTAATTGGGATAGAATATGCTGAATGTATGGCTTTAACCATATTATTTATAATAAAGTTATCTCCTAGAATAAAAGTGAACAGTAGTTTGGTTTCATGAGACATAGTCTAAAATATTTTAATTGATTTTATGATACATGAGAAGACTTGTTGTGTACATCTATTCATCTTCCCATTCTAAAATGTGTTTGCTAGTTTATATGATAGCCTACTACATAAAGGTACACAAAAAGATAACTTTTTTCCTCAGCCTTAATAATTGTAAATAATTAACTTACCATGCAAAAACACACATCACTTCTGTGGTGGCCTAGGCAAAGGTACATTTAAAGATATATGGATAGTTATCCATGGTATCTCTATATAAAAATCAATATTGTATGCACATACATAAAACATTATTCCTCTCTCTCTCTCCCTCCCTCTCTCTCTCTCTCTCTCTCTCTCTCTCTCTCTCTCTCTATATATATATA